>PVJI01008628.1:0-69985 GCA_004026765.1 Micronycteris hirsuta | reverse complement strand
TGGGGCAGTTCTTGGTTGGATGCAACTGGACACTAGATGCCCATGGAAGTGCCACTGTCCATGGCAATCAAAGCTGGAGGATGGTGGTGTTCTTTTGACTGGGTCTCCAAATAGAATCTCTAAACCATCTGAAGTTGATTCTTTCAAAAGCAAATATGTATTTGAAATGTAAATAGCTCCTTATCCCAATCTGTGTAAATAGCCCTGCTTTGCCACTTTCTTAGACCTGAGAAAGCCAAGCCAAGTTTTATCAAAGGCTCTTTCAAAGTTCAGTTCCTGACCAGGCATTTGTAAACAAGTTTTAAATGCTCTGCTTGGAGTGAATGGTTTGCATGCAGGCCGGTAGGACCCAGAGCCCTTGACTGCTTCCAGTGGGAATAGACTACATAGTCAGCTACTTGTCCTCAACTCCCTTTCCAACCAGCTACTTAGATAGTTCCACTTAATGTTCCTCGTATAAATAGCTTACCACGATGTTTATCACTTATTGCATATTTTAATATATTTATTTTAACATAAATACCTCAAATAGCTTAGAAATTCTCCAAGTAGTGAGCGTGTCTTAAACGCCAGAGTGAAAATTAGACTTGAGGAGAGCAGCCTTCCTGGTAGAAGTAGGCCTCTCTGACACTGGGCTGTTATGAGGCACTAAGAACAGGTAACCTTAAGGGTCTATCATTATTGCCACTCATATGCATCAACAAAGCATTTATTTTAAGGTGTTTTGTATTATGAAAGTAATAAATACATGTTATTAAAATGAAGAAAATTATGAAGAGAAAGAATAAGAAGAGAAGGAAAAGTAGGTCCTGTGTAATCCCAGCATCCATAAGTGCTTAGGGCTGACTCATTGATTTATTGACTTCTGGTACATTTAATGCATTTGAAAGACAGTTTCCACCTATTTACATTTCAAAGGGAACATTCTTACATTCAGTTTTGCTAAACTGATCATGACATTACGGAGTTAAAATTGAATTCTGTGATTGGTCCATCCACCTCCCTCATTCTATCATTAAACTCTCTGGAGGCAGCTACGTGTCTTGCTGGTGGTCACACTACTCTCTGTAGCTGTTCTTGGTAACTCTTCAGTCTGGGCAGTTAGGAATATTTTTTTCAACAATACTTTACAGTAAGCTTGGAAAATTACAAAATCTGCCTTTTTCGGCTGTGTTCTGAGCTGTGTATGCTGTCTGCCAATCTTTGCGTCTCTGCCTCTCTGCCTCTGAGGTTTCATCCTAATTTTTCTTGGTTATATCTTATAATGCATTTTTCCCTCTCTACCCTTAACAACTGCTTTTTATGGTTATCTGATGTTACCTTAACTCTGCATATATTATATGTAGAGAGATAAGTTACAATAAGTCAATACGTGGTTCAATAGAACCACGAGAACAACATACTCAAGGCCTGAGTTTGGCTTTATCTTGGGCAGTCACGGGATTCCTCTCTGCTGTGGTTCCTCTCTCCATGAAATGGGGTGGTAATGACTACTTAAGAGTTTCTGTGAGGATTAATAAGGTAATTATATCAGAGTACTTGTAAGCCAATGCTGCCATGGTGACTATATTATGCCCTAATGCCATTGTTTTTTCTTCCTCATTATTGAAGATCAAGTATGGCTCTTACGTGAAACTGCTGAAGCTTTTGGATAACCTATTCGAATAGCAAGATAGAGTTTTACTCAAAATTATTTAGTTAATAAAAAAAAAAAAGCCTCCATGATGTTGGAAATGCTAAGAGGGGCTTGAAGTTATACAGAATTATTAGCTGTGATTTTCATCTTTGAGGAAGGAAGGAAGGTGAAAATGGAAAAACACATGGTCAGAATAATGGGTCTAGGCTGATCCAGCCATTATCTGCCCACGGTGATGTTTTCTGTTTAGGAGCCCCTATTAACTGACTTACCCACGTGTTTGGCATCCACCACGTGCACACCTTCCTGAGGTTTCCCTGACAGTTCTTTGTGCATCGATTCTTCCTAACTCGACTCTACACTTCCAAGTCCACCTCATAGCACACAGCACAGACCAGGCCCCGTGTGTGTGGGTTCAAGTCCCTTGGCAGTAGGTTTTCTGTGGGTAGTTTGAAAATTACTGCATCGTAGTATAACTTACATGTTAGATGGGGGGTAGAAAGAAGAAGAAGAGGAATAATTTGGGAATATAAGCTTAGGCATCAATGAAAGGTATAGAGGAAAGAAAAGGATGGGTGAAAGGACTTCAGACTGGCAGGACAAATGTCACCTACACCTAGTTTTGGCCAGGAGCAGGCCTGGAGGTGCAGAGGTTGCGTTGTGTCCATCCATTTGAAGAGGTGCTAATTGGAGAGAAGGGTGTTTGTCCATCACACAGCCAAACCCTGCCCTGCTGCTGAAGCGCGTGTCATGCCTGCATATTGTCACTCCGGTTGGGCTTAAATGTCATTTTTCTGAAAGGCCTTCCCTGTCCACTCAGTCTAAGTTTATCCTGTCTTCCACAGCCCTGAAGCGATCATTTTCTGTTGCAATGTTAATTTAGTTCTAAGTAGTCCTTGTCATTAGTTAAAGTGATACAATTCCTTGGTAAATTCACCTAACATCTCAGTCATCTGTTCTCTTGTTTGCAGCAGGATTGCTAAACTCCTACAACAGTGCCTGGTACTCATAAAGTTGAATGCATAAACGAATTACATGCATTCACAATTAGCTATAAGGAGACATCCACATATTTTCTTGACTTAAAATTTTATTATTAAATATTTAAAAATTGAACCATTTGGAGAAGAGTGGTAATTGCTTCAGCATATATAAAGTAGTAAAGTAGTGAAACGAGCTATTTTTATTATATGTTACTACCAGATAACCGTAAATTAATGTAGTTGGTAGTAAGAATGAAGATAATAAGATAATGTTGGGGAATGACAGTGGACCAGGTGTCAAGCTCTCTCGATCTCAGCTTTCTCTGCTCTCAGGAGGCCTCCTTGGAGTACTGGTGGTCTCAGGGGGCCCTACTTCTGTGAGCTCTTTGTAAGAGCAAATAAGCAGGAACAGAAAGTCTTTAATGTGTGTATGTGAACAAACATGTCAAAACACTTCATTAGAAGAAAATAGGGCATCCTTTTAAGCCATTGTGAAGCACGTCAGTTGATGAACTGATTAGGGCTCAGTCTTACAGGAAGAGCTTAGAGGGAATATATGATAGGAAAAAATTTCCAACAGCTTTCTTGTTGAAAAGACAGCTGTCTAGTCAGTACAGGAACTTTCCTTTAATTCAGACCCTAGTTGATGACCTAAGTTGGCTAGTCCAAGCAAACTTGGAAACTTGTAGCCAAATTTGAAGATTTTATCATTTGTTTTAATCAGAACTCTCACCTCTTAAGTAAAATACATTGACGCTGCATTCCCTTCCAGCCATAGGCCATTGCTTGCAGTTTCATCTGATTATTATTTTGGCACTGACACTAGGTTTGATGAGTGTGCTAACAGAAGAATTTGAAGTAGAAGATAGTACAAGGCTAATGCTTCATTTACAGATGAAGGCAATTTACCCCTCTTTCCTTTTTAAAATCTATCACCAATAAATAAACAAAATAACAGCATTGTTTAAGGAATGCAGTGGTTGAAAGAGCATTTACAGTGTCATTGTTGTGGGTTGTGGCAGCAGTGACAGAAGAAGATGTGAAGTGATGTTTAACTTAGACGGATGGTCTCTCTGGACAGGTGTAATTCACTTTTTATCCGAGACTAGATTCTTTCTACTTTCTCTGCAACATATTATATCCAACAATGAAAAAGTAATTTGTATCCTATGTTTCTAAATGCTAGTAAGCATTAAGGTGATTTTTTGGTAAAGAAATGAAAAAAATTGGCTTACAGTTCGAATCTCAGGCAGGAAATTCTGATTAGGTAATTATCACTTATTCTTGTGGTGTGTATTTAAGTAAAGCTATACTACCATTGACAGTTTTATAGGAAGACACAGAAATGTTCTAACTGTTCAGCAAAATTGGTTGTGAATTAAAACACGATGACTTTAAAGAGATTTCCTTTAAAAATATGTCTTCATGAATATGTATATGCATCATTATTACAAAAGCAACACAGTGGAGCAGGACGGTTCTGGGACGATGGTCAGCACATGTGGGTTTAAGTCTTGGCTCTGCCTGCCCCCCTTCCTTCCAACACGGAAATTTTTCTGAGCCTTCCTACAGCTTCCTGATTTATAAAATATTCTACTTTGGACTTATTCCTGCCATACAACCCTGTGGATTTTATGATTTATTTAAAAATTGGATTGATCTTTGTAAAAACAAATTTGAGGAAATGAGAATGAAATCAATATTGAATGATCTTAAGCTTGCCATTGATTTGTTAATTAGGATTTTCTATTCTTGCCTTATTGTATTTATTTATTTTTTCAAGGGAACACAGACTCCCTCTAAGCTTTCAGGAAAAAAGATTTTTCTACCCAGGTGAGGGGTAGAGTCGATTTGTCCTGGCAATGGTACTCCTGGTTAGAAACGTTTAACTGAAGATCACTCTTCCCTTGGCCTCCACCTGAAAGGCAGAAAGAAACTGGAGAATAAAGGAGAAAATCCTGAGATGTGGTTTGGCAGCCGCAGACCTTGGTGCCTGCTGGTCTCCTCTGTGCTGTGTGGCTTGGGGGTTGTGCCAGGAGAGTGCTCTGGTGCAGCCTCTCTGGTCTGGGGTGCGTGTTTGTTTGTGTGTGGGGGGGTGTGGTTTGAGGAATTCATCTTTATCTGCCTGGCAGGATAGATTTGTTTTGGCCTTCTTTCTAGAAGATTAGCGTCATTAAATTTTAAAAGTAATTACCCCTGAAAAGGATGAATGAACAGGACTCTTTTCCAAAGAGTCCCCATGTGGTGCCAGAGATCCGGCATGCCTCCATACCACTCCATGTGACACAGGATGTGGTCTGATATTTAATCTAAGCACAGTCTCCACACTTTTCTGGATACAGGGAAAAGACATATAATGCTTCTTTCTTGTGGAATGACTTCTTAGAAAATTGCTCTCTTTCCTCCTTAGAAACTGGAATTACTCAGGCGGACGAGGGTAAAAAAACAGAACATTCATGGCACTTAAGCACTTATTGGTTCCCAGCAGCCATTTTGGTAGAAGGTGATGGACGTGTTAAAGTGGTGTGATATTTCTGGAACGTGAGCAGGGCCAGCAGACAGCACAGTCAGCAAGGTTGTCACTGCAGGGATCTCACTCAGTACTGCTGACCTTGCTGCAGCATCCAGTCCTGCTGGGAACAAAGCCTGCACCTCTCGGTGCCCTTCCATATTTCATTCCTTTGGATTTTATCCCATGGAAAATGGATAGTACCAGGACAAGCAGAATGAGTGTAATTAACCAATCCTTTTATTCATGTATGTTAGCTGTATGTTAACTTCTGTGCAATAAAATGTCGTAAGTTAGTCATTGCACTTATCTACAATTTCCCAGTTGATGGGGAGGTATTTCTTACATAAGGTAATTTCAATGCTCATTAAATCAAAGCAATATAGTTGTATGCTTTGTCTACAGATATGAATGGCTATTAGTATCTTCATCAATTTTCTGACGTTCTTCTTAAATTAACAAAACAGAGGGCATCATCAAAATATTAGAATAGGTTGTCCCAACTTCAGTCTCCCTTACAGAAAGACCAACTACCAGCTCTCTATATGGAAGACACCTTTGCGAAAATCCAGACCCCAGGTGTGAGACTGAAGCCCCCCGCCCCTTCAGACTTCAGAGACTAACAAGGACTGCATCAGCAGGGGATCAGAGTGTTCTCACTTTCACTGTGTTGTCCATCTTCTAGGCTGGTACGGCTCCGCACTGAGAAGGCTCCCCTGGGCCTGGGGTTTCTCCGCTGGTAAAAGTGAAACCAAGGTGGACATCCATATTCCCCTTCATGCTTCCTGGGAAGCCCATTTGGGTCTTGTCTCACAGGGATCCCTGGGGGAATTGGTAGGATTGGACTACTGGGATCAGAGATAAAGAAGGGGGAGGGGCTTACCACATCAGCCTAGAGATCTGGGCAGATCACATTCCCACTGGTGGTGGTATCTGAGCAGAGATCCCAGCCAGTGGCTCTGCTGATATGCTGAGCCAAGTTGGTGGCCTGATCTGGCTAGGGAACTTGGTTGGCAGTTCTGTCTGTTTTGGGTCTCTAGCCAATAGGCCATAAGGGCTATGAAGCTGATTCTATGGTCTCAGCTGGACAGGAAAGCAAGTCAGCAACCCCACCCTATTGTCGAACATAGTATCCAGTCCTGCTCGACCAGGAAGGCTGGCCAGAGACTTTGGGAAGCCATGGAGCCCATCCTACAGCTCCGCTCAGGCAGAAAACCATGTCAGCAACTCCATGAAACTGTGGAGCAGAAACTCTGGCCCTGCCTGTCCAGGGAAATTGAATAGTAACCTGGGCAGCCTTGGTAAGTCTGTAGTATTGCCTGGCTTCAGAATCCAACCTACACCCTTGTCTGACTGCTGAGTATAGCCTGAAGTCTAACCCAGAGGTGGAGCCCAGCTAGTGACAATGGAGCATAGCCTGTAGTTATGTGTGACCAGGGAGTCTGGACACTGTACTTGACCATGGAACACAGTATACAGCCCCATGCAATAGCAGGATACAACTGGGGAACGCTGTCCAGCCAAGGAGCCTGGCCAATAACTTCACCCAAAGTGGAGCACAGCCTGTGGCTGATTTCAAACTATATTATAAAGCCATAGTAATTAAAACACTACGGCACTGGCATATAATAGACATATAAACCATGGAATAGAATGTAGAACATAGAAACAAGCCCCTGAACATACAGTCAACTAGTATTTAACAAGGGAGCCAATGGCACTCAATGGGGAAAGAATAGTCTCTTTAATAAATGATGTTGAAAAAACTGGATAATCACATGAATAAAAATGAAGTTGGACCCCTATCTTGCATCACTCACAAAAATTAACTTGAACTGGATTAAAGACTTAAACATAGAACCTGACACTGTATAATTCCTAGAGGAAAAATGGGAAGAACTTATTCGAATTTGGCCTTGACAATGATTCTTTGGATGTGACACCAAAAGCACGGACAACAAAAGCAAAAATAAGTGTGACTACATCCATCTAAAATGCCTCTGCACAGCAAAACAAACAATAAAAAGATGAAAAAGCAATCTGCAGAATGAGAGATAATATTTTCAAACCTCATATTTAATATATAAAATATACAAGGAACTATAGGTCAGTAGAAGCAAACTCCAAATAATCTGATTAAAAATGAGCTGAAGAATTGAATAAACAATTTCTTTGAAGAGAACATCAAAATGGCCAACAGACACAGGGAAAGGTGCCCAACATCACTAATCATCAAGCAAATGGAAATCAAAACCACAATGAGATCTCACCTCACACCTGTCAGATTGGCTGGCATCAATAAAGCAACAAACAAGTGCTGGCAAGGAAATGAAGAAGAGGAAATCCTTGTCAGTGTTGGTGGGAATGCAAATTGGAACAGTTACTGTGGAAACAGTGTTTCCTCAAAAAATTAAAAATCAACTACCATATGATTCAGAAATCCCACTTCTGGGTATATATCTAAAGGAAATGAAACCAGGGTATCAAAAAGATATCTGCATTCCCATGTTTACTGCAGCATTGTTCACAATATCTAAGACATGGAAACAACCCAAGTGTCTTTCAATAAGTGAATGGGTAAAGAAAATGTAGCTGATTCAGGCTTCTGGCCAAGATGGAGGTGTAGGTAGATATGCTTTGTTTCCTCACACAACAAAAGAAGGATAACAACAAATTTAAAAACAAAAAACAACAAGAACTGCCAGAAAATTGAACTGTATGGAAGTCTGGCAACCAAGGAGTTAAAGAAGAAACATTCATCCAGACTGGTAGGAGGGGTTGAGAGAGGCAGCAGGGGAAGAGAGGACATGTGGCAAGGCTGCAGTTGGTGGACTGGGCAGGTGAGGCAGTGACTGGTGGACTGGACAGTCCAACACTCACATGAAGATAAACCAGGAGGAACAACTGGGGAGCAAAAGAGACCATGCAACCTAGAGTTCCAGCACAGAAAAATAAAGCCTCAAAACCTCTGGGTGTAAAAACTTGTGGGGGTAGCAGTGGCAGGAGGAACTCCCAGTCTCTCGAGAGAGTCTGTTGGAGAGACCCACAGGGTCCTGGGATGTACAAAAGCCCACCCACTCAGCAATCAGCACCAGAAGGGCACAATTTGCTTGTGGATAGTGAGGAAAGTGACTGAAAGTGTGGCAAGAGCTGAGCAAGCATAATTGTTCCCTCTCTGACCGCCCCCCCCCCCATGTACAGTGCCACAAGGCAGAGAAGTCGGTTTCCCGGCCTTAGAGAATACCTAAGGCTTCACCCTTTATAATATAACAGGGGCACCAAGGCAAAGAAATATGATCCCAATGAAAGAACAGATCAAAACTCCAGACAAATAACTAAGCGAGGAAATAGACAACCTATCAGATGCAGAGTTCAAAACACTGGTAACCAGGATGCTCACAGAAATGATTGAGTATGGTCACAAAATAGAGGAAGATGTGAAGGCTATACAAAGTGAAATAAAGAAAAATATACAAGGAACCAACAGGGAAGAGAAGGAAATCAGAACTCAAATCAATGATCTGGAACAGAAAGAAGAAATGAACATTCAGCTGGAATGGAATGAAGAAACAAGAATTCAAAAAGATGAAGAGAGGCTTAGGAACCTTTGGGACAACTTTAAATGTTCCAACATCCTAATCATAGGGGTGCCAGAAGGAGAAGAGGAAGAGAAAGAAATTGAAAACTTATTTGAAAAATTAATGAAGGAAAACTTCCCCAATCTGGTGAAAGAAATAGATATGCAAGTCCAGGGAGCTCAGAGATTCCCAAAGAAGTTGGACCCAAGGAAGCACACACTAAGACATATCATCATTACATTACCCAAGATTAAAGATAAGGAAAGAATCTTCAAAGTAACAAGAGAAAAGGAGACAGTTACCTACAAAGGGGTTCCCACAAAACTATCAGCTGATTTCTCTAAAGAAAACTTGCAGGCAAGAAGGGGCTGGAAAGAAGTATTCAAAGTCATGAAAAACAAGGATGTACAACCTAGATGAACCTACCCAGCAAAGCTATAATTTAGAATGGAAAGGCAGATAAAGTGCTTCACAGACAAGGTAAAGTTAAAGGAGTTCATCCTCACCAAACCCTTATTATATAAAATATTAAAGGGACTTATCTAAGAAAAAGAAGATCAAAACTATGAATAGTGAAATGACAACAAATTCACAACTATCAACAATTGAACCTAAAAATAAACAAAGACAAATACAAAAACAAACCTAGCAAACAACTAGAACAGGAAAAGAATCACAGAAATGGAGATCACATGGAGGATTATCAGTGGGGAGAGGGTGAGGGGAGAATGGGGGAAAAGGTACAGGGAATAAGAAGCATAACTGGTAGGGACAAATTAGGGGAAGGAAATGGAGAAGCTAAAGAACTTATCTGTATGACCCATGGACATGAACTAAGGTGGGGGGAGATGCCGGAGGGAATGGGGGTACTGGGCCAAGGGGTATAAAGGGGAGAAAAAAAGTGGCAAAACTGTAATAACATAACAAATAAAATATACGTAAGCAAAGAAAATGTAGTTTACAAGGGTATATACACAATGAAATATTAGTTAACCATAAGGAAGAAAGAAATTCTGCCATTTGCAATAGTATGGGAGGATCTTGAGGGCACGATGCTAAGTGATATAAGGTAGAGAAAGAGAAATACTGTATGATCTCACTTATATGTGAAATCTAAAAACGTTTAACTCATAGAAACAGGGTAGATTTGTGGTTGGCAGGGTCTGGGGATAAGGGAAATGGGGAGATGTTAGTAAAGGGATACATACTTCCATTTATAAGAGAAATAATTTCTAGAAATCTGTTATTGGTACAGCATGGTGGTTATCATTAACAATATAGTATTCTGTGTTTGAAAGTTGCTAAAGGAGTAAATCTTAAATGTCCTCACCACACACACAAACAGGTAACTATGTGATGGTATGTTAGCCTTATTGTGGTAGTCATTTCACAGTATATATATGTATCAAATCATCATGCTGCACATTTAAATTCACACAATGATATATGTCAATTATATCTCAATAAAGCTGGAAAAACAAAACGAAATGATTAAATAACATCTTTTCTGGGGTCTTTAGAATTTCTAGGACTGTGTTTTGCCCCCTATGTTGTTTTAGTTTCTTCCGTTAGCTTTAAGTGACCAGGCTATATATTTCTTTTTTGCACTGTTTTTACCTAATTTTGGATAAAAAATTGTCTGATTGTATAGGCTAATATTCTTTTAGGGCTTTCTACAACAACCTGTATTAAAATAGAATTTAACAATTCACTGAAAGTTTCGTATAACTCACATACAAAGCTATTTGGGATTTCCCTCTTTCTTTCTTTCTTTCTTTCTTTCTTTCTTTCTTTCTTTCTTTCTTTCTTTCTTTCTTTCTTTCATAGTGGAAATGTATCTTTGACTACCCTTTCAGATTCTTTGATGCTCTTTGATTTATTATTTTTTCTATTTTTCTATTCTATTTTTCCTGCACCTATTTAAAAATTAAAATTTTTTTAGTAATTTAAAATTTTCGTCTAGTTTTAAAATATTAATATATAATTGTTCATAAAATTTTATTTTTAAAATTTTCAAAGTTTCTGTAGTTTCCATTTTTCATTATGCATTTTTTTGTTTGTTATTGGAAATGATGACTGTGATGAGTTATCACTTGCATGATTATGTTACAATATACAGAAAAGGAAGATTATCCTGAATGGGCCCAACATAATCATTAGAGGTCCTTAAAAGCAGAGGTCTCCCATGCCCCACTGGCTAAAAAATAAGAAGTCAGAGAGATATGCTCTGGCTGGGTTGGAAGAAAGTAATCATCTATTCTGTGAGCTGCCTATGGTGGCCACATGGCAAGGAACTCTGGGTGGCCTATAGGAATGGTCCTTGGTTAACAACTATCGGAAATTGTACCCTCAGTCCTACAGCTAAAAGGAAATGAATTCTTCTAAAATCCAATGAGCTTAGAGGAGGCTCTTGGAGCACAGGAGAGAACTGTAGCCCTGGCTGACTTTGATTTCACACTAGTGAGAACCTGGGCAAGGAGTGTAGCTATACCATTCCTGAATTCCTGACCTATAGCAACTGTGAGATAACAAAATTTGTGTTGTTTTAAGTCATTAAGTTTGTGGTAAATTGTTATTCAGCAATAGAAAACTAATATAAATTGGAAAAGGGCACTCAGAACAAACAGCAATGACAGTTCTACGTTTGCTCTGTGGTAATGATATCTATCCCGACGCTCGTATGGTTCATGTCAGTGATGTTGGCTTTTGTTGGCTAGATGTCTGTGTCCTGTGACTAAGCATAAAAGCACAGGTTTAGAAAGCTGTTTAGAGTTTTCTGTTCTTTTAGTGAAAGTAAAGTCATTTCACACCCCCTACCTTTTTTTGCCAACTTCTTCATGCCTCTTAAAAATTTCTAGATGGAGAAAGTCAGTATAGAAAAGCTAAGATGCTTCATTGCTAAGTGAACAAAAGGGTGATACACTTAGTTGCTCTCACTATTAGTAGAATTTTAGGTGTATAATATTCTAGATGAGAGTCCAAAGACAATAACTTGTGATATCATTATATATAAATGATATGCATGATATGCATTGGCTGAGAAGACAATACATATCACAAGTGAAAGACTAGAGGTCATGGGAAAGCCTTCCATCAAAAGATCTAAGACCTTCATGAGCATGTCGTAGAGTCTGGCTGTTTCAGGTTGAATTGTGTCCCCCAAAAGATATGTTGAAGTGCTAACCTCCAGTACCTTAGAATGTGAACTCATTTGGAAATAGAGCTGTTGTTATAAGTATAATCTGTTAAAATGAGGTCACAGTTTGAGTAGGATGAATATAAGAGAGTCACGTGAAGTGTTAAACACAGGGAGAATGCCATGTGAAGTCGGAGTATTGGAACGATAGAGTTACAAGCCAAGAAACCTCAAAGGTTGCTGTCAAACCACCAGAAGCTAGGGAGAGGCATGGATGGCGCCCTCACGGGTTTCAGAGGGAAGATGGCCCTGTTGACACCTTGATTTCAGATTTCTACCACATGGAATTATGAGACAATACATTTCTGTTGTTTTAATTCCACCTGTGAAATTTTGTTACAGTAAACTTGGAAAACTAAAGCCGCCTGCTGAGGCTTTTTTACCAAGTTAAGAAAATCTGACCCACTTATATTTGGCTTTATGTGGTCTGAAGCTCTTCGTGCAGGGCGTCATACCACAAAGCCTGGCTCACTGCTAACTGCCAAGTGGAAGGAGGCAGGGTTATCTCTTGGAAATGCTCCCTCCCCTTAGCTAATCCTCCCAGTGTCAGGAGAGTGTGACCCTGATTAACAGTTAATGCTTCACATCAGGGATCTACTTAAGGCCCTTTAACTTAATTTGCATTGATTTTGGGGCACAACATTCTAGATCTTTTCCCATTTATTCACACATTTTTGCTAATACAGAGAAAAATATTTCTCAAAGTTTGTTTGATGGACTGTCAGATGTACAATTTAATGAAAGACTTCTGAGTCCAAATACATTTAGGAAGTGGTGCATTAGACAAAGATAAGCATGTTTCTCCTTCCCTTCCCTTCTTATGGGATTTCCCGTAGTCCTGAGTGTGTTCACATGTACAGGGAACCTCTAAGGTATAGGATAGAGATGGGGAGAGATTTTCAGGGTCTCCCAAAGTTATTTATGTACTTATACTTTTTATTTTGAAGAAGTACCCTGAGGGCCAATGTTCTCCAAAGTATACTTTGAGAAATGCTGGCAGAATCATAAAATTTTTAGAGATGGAATATCGTTGGGGGAGATTTATCCCAATCTTGCGGCTTCAAGTTATTCAAATGCACACAAATGAACAGTGGTAGATCTGGGACATAAAGCTCAGGTCTTCTGAAGCCCAACATCATTACTGTGAACCGTTTTGTACAACCTACACTTAAAATACAGAGCTTTTAAAATCACATATTTTTATTGGGTCAAAACAAATGAATTAAGCTTGTATTTTCAAGTTTAAATGACATATAAAACTGATACTCTATCTTCTTTCTGTTATCTAAATAACATTCTCCAAAATCGTTAGCATTTGCTTTTTGATCAGGACTATGCCTGCTTTTCATGACAATAAAGTGTTGCCGTTAGATTTTTGCATTATCTGTCCATGCAGAAAGCAGTTCAGAAACAGATGGGGACCAGAAGGTCTATGGATGGGAGTGGGGAGAGTAGAGGAGTGGGAGAAGGAGAAAGAACCTTCCAAATGAATGATGTAGGAACAGCTGAGTCAAACCTGAGCTTCATTAAAGTTTCCCGTTTCTGTCTTGCAGTTTGGAAATATTAGCATTCTGCACTTCCCCTAGGGGTTTACCCTTGCTTTTTCACAGACTGGGGAGGCAATGGCAAGCAGCCTTGCTCCATTGTCAGTCCCAGCGAGGCCCTCATGCTCGGCGTGCCTGCCAGCGAGTTGATAACTCCAAGAAGCTGATCTCATCTCAGGCATGTGTGTCCTAGGACTGGGAAAATCTTTGTCAGTGCTCTAGGGGGAAATATCAAAGATAACAACAGCAGTCTTCTCAAATCATTTTCCTTCTGCCTTATTTTCCTGACCTGATATAGGAAAACTTACAAAACTTAACAATTAAATAGACCTTTTGAGATGTCAAGGGTCTAGTCCACAGTCTCAAAACGTCAGTCCGTGGACCGTTTGAAGGATCACGGGTGAGTTTCAGGGGGTCTGAGAATCCCTGAAATGGTATGAAAAATTCTGTGACTAAGTTCAATTTTCTGGGAAAAGAATCCATAGCTCTCATCAGATTCTCAAATAACTTTATAAACCCCAGAAGGGTAAGAACTATTTATCTAGGCTAATTTTCCTACTTTACAGTTGAGGAAACTGAGTCTTTGAGAACCTGAATGACTTTATTTAATAATAAAATGTTACATTTTTAAGTGGAGGTTAGGCCTGTAGTACTCTTTCAATCCAATTCAAATGAATCTGTCACATTAAACAAGAAATTTGAAAAAAGCAATATTTCTCCATATTTGGTTATTCAAATTTGGAAGAGAATCTGAGTTCCATATGGAGTTGTTTATTTCCAGATGAGGTCCTTAAAATTGTTGGTAAGATATTCAGAAGTGAGAAGTGAGAATAGCGTTACTTCCTCTGCTATGTTATTGCTCATATTTTTTCCTTCATTCCTCTGCTCAGCATCTACTTTTTCCTACTTAAAACTAATCACAATGAGGTAGTCTCATCATGCAGTGTAGTCTCATTTGTGTGTGGAGTAGGTTCTGCGTCAGTCAGAATCCAGCTAGGACACAATGCAATCGCTGTAGGCTTTTTAGCAGAGGGAATTTAATTGGTCACACAGGTGGAGCTCAGCAGGCAATCCAGAGAATAGCAGGAGCAGCATGCTGCTCCCTCCACCGTGTCAGAAGCACAGTGGGAAAAGTAGTGTTTTAGATCCTAAAATTTGGTGATTTCTGGAAGGATCTAGAACCCTCATGAGGGATATCTAGTGAGAGCTAGAACCATAGGAGAGGCACAGCTATTGCCATTAGCACTACCAGAAACAGAGAGAAAGGGAGAAATATTTGGCCTTTGCTACTCCACTTTCCAGTTTTATCTCAGTGTCTCCCAAGGGCCAGACCTACCTGGATGACGGAAGAGTGCCTTTGTCTCTTCTAAAGGCAGAAAGCAAGAGAGCTTGGGAAGGGTAGTTCCCTGAAATACAGAACACAGTAGGAGATGGAGATGGGATAGACTCAGGAACAAAAAGGCAGATAGCTGGCATGGATTCTAAAACTAACGGGAAAAGCTAGGTTGAGAAGAGTCAAAAGCCCTTAGGAAACTGCCACTTTGCAGATGGGCTTACATCCCTTATGAAGTTTAGCTCAGCTGGTTTTACCTCTGGTGTTGGGACAGAACAATCTTCTTTTTCTTTTTTGCTTGAGCAATAGATGACATATTTGGCTTTGCTCTGGAGTCACATTGTATGAAAAATATGAATATTTCAAGGCTGAAATCACTCAGGTCAATGACATGACCATACCTTGAGAGGTTGCCAGGAACTGAGGAGAACAGGGGTGCAAGCATCTTTCCACTTTCCATTTCACACTCAGAAGTCTCTCTTTCTCTCTTTTTCAATAGACATGTAGGTAGATAGATAGATAGGTAGATAGATAGAGTAGAATGGATGGAAGAATTACCTACATTACACAATTGCTAATTCTACCCTCATACTTCTTTTCATTCTTTCTCTTTTTCCAGAGACCATATGCTAGAAACTCATGTAAGTTAAATGCTGCTATAATGCTGCATCCCTCTGAATTCTATGATGTACTAAATATTCTGCTTAGGTATGGAAAGAAATGAGTGAGACATGGTTCCTTAATTTAATGGATTTTTTTGGAGTCAGTAGAGTTTATGCAGGTTAATGAAAAAGAATTCAAGAAGAGATGATTGTACAAGAAACTAGTTTATTTTTCATTGTGGACTATTTTTAGAGGAAATAGTTTAAGAAATTCATAAATTGAAGTGTGCTGATTCCTCATATCACAAATCTAGTGACACCATAAGGAACCAAGTACCACATAGAAAGCAATATCCAGGTAAAGATTGATAATTTGATGACCTCTTGCCCACATAAAAATTAATCTAAAAAGTGGTATAATAGATCACCCATGATTTATTCCTCATCTGTCTTGCTCATTAATTGGTAAAATAATGTATCAAGGGAGTGATAGGATGTTAATTTGTCAAAATCACAAGGAATCAGCCAGAAGCCTTCTCTGGGTTGACTTAAAGAAGTAAGACTCTTGATTACTGGTCAAGGGGGTGGTCTTAATTATTAACTAGTCACTGATTATTATTTAACATGGTGTACATTAAATAATACAATAACATAATTTCTCACTGATCCGCTGATAGCCACAGACATTCTAGGTGGATATTTCCCTCATTTTCTGGTGAGATAACCAAGGCTCAGAGGTATTAAATGACTTGCCAAGATCACGCAATTATTTGTGGCAAACTAGGGCTCAAACCTTGTTCTTATGACTATATTCACCTTAATCAATGACATCGTATGGTTTCATAACACCTCCTGGGACATAGGCAGAGAGGGGTTATAAATGATTTGATAAAATTTGATAATATAGATGATTTTATAAGAAATATTTGACAAAATATTTTTTGTCACCTTCACCTTATTTCTTAAGAAAAGATGGCCAATATGACTTTCAGTCATTAATTATTAAAATGGGAACATAGGGAGACTATGTGTGATCCTTTTTCTTTTTCTGCCAAAAGCTTTATTGTTTCCATTTGGTCTACTGCGTGGGAGAACGCTCCAGGGTGGATAAAAGGCTACCTAGTGGTTTCAGGGAGAGGCTCAGGTAGAACCCAGACACCAGGGGCCTGCAGAGGGCCCCTCAAAGGCCTGTGGGCTCCAAAGGCTCCTAGTCCTGCTTGAGGGTGAGCCTTTCTAAGAGATACTAAACCAGCCCAGCCTGGGGCCCAGCCAGTCTACCAAGGTTAATCAGGTGGTTGCCCATCTTCCATGAGATCCACCTCCTCATCCAGGAAGTGTTTCTTCAGGAAGTCACAGAGGTGAGGGTGAGTGCACGTGGAACCCAAGACATGCAGATCCAAAAGGGCCTACTTCAGGTTCTTCTCCAGGACCATGGCAGCTTCCACGGTGTCCTAAGTTTTAACTCACTCATCTTGGGAAGGCTTGAGCAGGCTGTGCTGGGTTTGCCTCTTTGAGAGAGCTCAGCACCCTCGGCTTCTCCTCAGCCAACTTGGGGCAGAAGTAGCCCACACCCTTCAGAGCCACAACATCATGAGGGAAATAGAAGGCCAGAGAGAGGTAGGTGTAGGAGTCTTGCAGTTGCAGGCTGACCAGGCCGTTGATGGTGGCCTTCACCTCCGTGGAATAATTCTGATGAATTTGGGAGTTCTTGGTTTTTTGGCAATAGGGAGTTAAGCTCAAAAAATGGTGTTGGCTGGTCTTGGAGGCTGAGGATGGCTGATGTGGTTCTGAAGGTGGTGACCGGAAGAGAGGTTAGAGGGTGGTGGAGGCAGGAAGAAGGGGCATCCCTAGATCTGCTCTGTCTAAACACTGTTGAATCAAGAGACAGCCTGGAGACCATGGGAGGCACTGCTAAAAGTAGTTTAATGAAAAATTTAAAAGTATTTTGACAAATCATGCCCTGAGAACAAGCAGAATGGTAAGTTAGAGAACAGATTTGACCATGTGTTAGTCACACAAAAATCTCAGTGATTTCCGTAAAGTGAAAATAATACATACTAAACTTTCTGAACACATGAAGGAGAGGAGAATAAGAACTAATAAAAAACCCAACCTGTACATTTGGAAATTTAAAAAATATATCTCAAAGCTTTTTTTTCCAAGGAGTTAAATAAAAATAAAAATAATTATTTAGTAGGAAGAAATGAAAATTAGACAATTTAATGCCATAAAAAGCCTGTAAGACACTGCCTAAATAGAAATAAATATTTTAGTCTTAAAAGGACTTATTAGGAAATGAATATAGTTTTGGGATAAGGGAAACTTATGAAATCTAGATGATTAAAGGCCTCAGAGAAAAATATTGACAGATTTAATCACATAAAAATTTAAAGTTTTAATATGGCAAATGACATCCTAATCAATGTCAAGAAACAATTGACAGATTCAACTTTGCATATTTGTAACATATAAATGCAAAGGCTTGATATGCAAAAAACATAAAGATGTCATACTTATCAATAAAGAAAGAGCTTAACATGTAATAGAAAAAAATAAAAGATATGAGTAGGCAAGTCAGGTGAAATAGAAATGGCCAAAAAACTTTAAATACATGTAAAATAAAGGAAAATGAGGTAATATTTTGCCCATAACCTTGGTAAACACTTTAAAGATTGACAATACTGGTAGGGGGTGAACATACGGGAAAACATACGCTCAGACTGCTAGACGGTGAGGAGATTAATACAGCACCTTTGGTGGGCTAATTGGCAGTACCAATTCATATGAAAAACAGGTGTGCCCCTGAAACCTGTAATTTCATTTCTAGAAATTTATTCTATAACATCTGTACAAGGATGGTTGTTTTATCATTATTTGTAATTAAAGCAAACAATGTAAGAAACCTCTCATAAGTGCTTACATTTGAAAATTGTTAAGTACATACAATATGAATATTCTAAAATTCCCCTTCAGAAAAAAAATGTAGATCTATATATACTGAAATAAAGACGACTATCTGTTAGGAGAGAAAAAAATTACAGGATGCAGGATGATGCTATAATGTGATTTTATCTAGGTTAAAAAATATGTATTGATATCAAGTTCTCAGAATTCTGAGATGTGCGTTTCTCTCTTCTAAATATATGTCTGCAACTGGGCTGTGATGTGGAAAAAGTTGTCTGCCAGATGTAGGAAAAACTTACAACCTAGTCATCACTGTCCATGCAAGAGCCACGCTGTGCACAGATGTCATCACTGGTCATAGTTACCACCTCAGTGTAATTATGCCATTGTTGTGTCCACACGTGGTTGAGTTTTAAATCTGGACCCTTAATTGTCACATAAAACATCTTCAAGAAAAGATTATACCATCTTGTAGCAGTAAAAAAAGTTGTTTCTGGGAAAGAATGAATGTCATTGTATAGACAATGCAATGAGAAATAGTAGCAATTTCCAAGTATCTCAGAATAGGTCATAGAATTTTCAAAGATAAGAGGTTGCTATGTTGTTTTAAATGAAAGCTTACTGCACAGATAGGCAACACTTCTCTGTGAAAAACTTGTCCAGCTTTCAGGAAAGGTTGTTTAACTTCACTTGATATGAAAATCAATTAAGGAAAAAATAAACACAGAATTGAGCCAGTATCTCCGATGCGCTTTGAGATTCTATTGTGAGTCCTATAATGATGCGATAAAGTCAACATCGTCAGCATGGGTGACAAGAGAAGTCACTCGTGCTCTGCACAACTGTGCTGGCTCAGACACGATTCAGAAGAATCATTAGACATTGCCTATGAAGAAGCCTGAGACTCAGGCCTTAATTGTGACTTGATTGACCTTTTGATTGCAATTGTTGGAGAAGAGGGCTTTCGCCAACAACCAGGTAAACTGTTGGAACCATTTCCAGCTGCATAAACTACAGCATTAAACCCCAAATTTCAGGTTAGTGTACCCAAATCAAAACATTTAGACTGATTCAAGGTTATTGAGCCTATTCTCTTTTGTCTCAAGTTAACATATAAAATCTTGCAATTTTTTTTGTATGCAAGCTATTTCTTTCTACATTAAACTTTGTCCTTCCCTCCCTGGACCAATAACAATATGGAATAGTTTGGCTGGGTCTTGATGAAAATGGCTACCCCTTGCAAGACATCTGCCCTAGGTGAGGCTTTAAACGTGTTTCGGGAAGGACATGGCTAATTGCCTTAGACCTGGGAGGGCAAGCTTCTTCTTCCACTGGCAAGGACAGCTAGCCTTGCCTGGGTGTTAAATAGCCAGGGCATGTATTAAAAAAGAAATTGACTATCATATGTGATAGAGTACAGATTCCATATGAATTATGCTTCAAAAGCCACATTGCTACACATACTTTATATCATCATTCTGAAAAAGAGGTGAGTAGTGGGAAATCAAACAAAAACCCTTGATCTTCAGGTGATTTTCAGGGTAAGTGCTGCAATACCCCTGAGCCTGGTTTCATGCACTCTTCACACTGCTTCTGTTGCTAGAATGTTATCTTTAGAATATGTAGTTCAGCCACAGATATTAATAAGAACCTGGTTCAAATACAAAAGGCTAACTTACATTTATTTTACTTTATTCATTTGCAAGATCTTTAGAACTTTCACTTTGTGTTAAATCCACTTATCTAAGCAGTTATTGACAATAAAAACATCCCCAAATGTTTCTTTTGTTTTCTACATTCTTCATGATTTAATCTTTCCCAAACCTGCATCGCTCCTGCTCCACCTTAGCTGAAATGTTAGCAGACAGCATGTAAACCAGAACTGCTTTTGAATATTTCCATTTCCTCTTTCCCAGGCAAAAAGGGAAAAAAATAATTATGGCCTCTTGTCTTTTTTTGGAATATAATTCTCCCTGGTGTACACTTCAAACTCAGCTGCATTCTAATAGCATAAGTTATTTTTATTTTTCTTGTCTTCATTTTTTAAAAGTGTATTTAAAAGCAATTCACCCACTTTACAGACTCATCATTTTTAGACAAGGAAAAGACCCACCATTATATTTTCTGGCTTCGTTCTCCCTCCTAGCGCCAGAGCTGTCCCCGCAATGCTTTTGCCAGTGATAATCTTGGTTCATTTAAGAAGTTTCAAGCACTAGCATTTATCACAGTCCCTTGAGGTATGATACACAGAATAAGGGGCTTCATTTAGGAAAGTTTCCTTCTTTTCCCATTATAGATGTAGTTAACCCCCACAAGAAAATTTAATGATATACATGAGTAATATTTTGACTTGGTTCCTATTTTAAGAATTTTAATATTCTGGGACTTCAAAATGGAATAAACTCTCTTCTATAAATTCTCTAAAATTAGAGCTTTTCTACCTCACATGCGACTAACCTGCTTTTCCCTCTTTCTTGGCTTTTCTTTTATTTTTACTTAACATCTGTAGAAGTGTGGTAGGTGCTAAAATGTCAAATATATCCAATACTATTTATTGGTTTGCATTTATTTCCACGAAAATTGCCCTACGTGATGAAGTTAAAAGCAGTGAGGTGACATTCTTGATTTTATTCTCTATAGTGTGTTGGCTGTTGCAGAACTATCCTAAGCCACTCCTTCAAGATTCAGTTTGGGGTCTTGAGTCCTTCATTAAGTTTTGCTTGTTTATTAGGTGTTATTAATCTTCCCTTTTCTTACATCATTTTTAACTTTGGCAGTGTGTATTTTTTTTTTTTTTACAAATTGTTATGTATGCTTGTGCTATAAAGTGGAAAATAGCCTACCAGAATTTAGGGACTTTGTCATGTCCACCTCTGTTAGTGAGGAAGTACAGTAAATCAACCTAATCAATGTGGCTGATGGGTAGGTGAATTGATTTTATTTTAATTATATTTTATTGATTAGGCTCTTATAGTTGTCCCAATTTTTCCTCCTTTGCTCCCCCCTACCCAGCACCCCCCTACTTCTTCAGGCAATCCTCACACCTTTGTCTATGTCCATGGGTCATGAATATGTGTTCTTTGGCTACTCCATTTCCTATACTGTACTTTACACCCCCATGGCTATTCTGTAACTACCTACTTGTACTTTTTACTACCCTCAGCTCTTCACCCATTCCTCAGTATGCTCTCATATCTAGCAACCATCAAAGTGCTCTCTGTATTTATGATTCTGCCTCTGTTCTTGTTTGCTTAGTTTATTTTTTAGATTCAGTTGTTGATAGATATGTAATTATTGCCATATTATTGTTCATAGTTTTGATCTTCTTTTTCTCAAATAAGTCCCTTTAACATTTCATACAATAATGGTTTGGTGATGATGAATTCTTTTAGTTTTTCTTGTTTGGGAAGCTTTTTATCTGCCCCTCAATACTAACTGATAGCTTTGCTAGGTAGACCAATCTTGGCTGTAGGTGCCTGCTTTCATTACTTTGAATATTTTTTGCCAACCCCTTTTAGCCTGCAAAGTTTCTTTTGAGAAATCAGCTGACAGTCTTATGGTAACTCCCCTGTAGGTAATTAACTTATTTTCTCTTGCTGCTTTTAAGATTCTGTCTTTATCTTTAACATTTGGCATTTTAATTATGATGTGTCTTGGAGTGGGCCTCTTTGCATCCATCTTGTTTAGATTCTCTGTGCTTCTTGGACTTCCATGTCTATTTCCTTCACCAAATTAGGGAAGTTTTCTTTCATTATTTTTTCAAATAGATTTCCAATTTCTTGCTTTTTCTGTTCTCCTTCTGGAATTCCTATGATGCGAATGTTGGAATACTTGAAGTTGCCCTAGAGGCTGCTTAGACTATCCTCATTTTTTTTTTTTTTTTGATTCTTTTTTCTTCTTGCTGTTCTGATTAAACTTTTATCTCCTTTGTGTTCCAAATTGCTGATTTGATTCTTGGCTTCATGTACCCTACTGTTGTTTCCCTGTAAATTGTTCTTTATTTCAATTACTGTATCCTTCCTTTCTCACTAGATTGTTTTTATGCTGTTGAGGTCCTCACTAAGTTCTTTGAGCATTCTTATACCCGGTGTTTTGAACTCTACAACTGATAGATTACTTTTCTCCCTTTTGTTTAGTTCTTTTTTTTTTTTTTGAATTTTGATCTGTTCTTTCATTTGGGCTATACTTCTTTGTCTCCTCATTTTGGCAGCCTCCCTGTCTTTGTTTCTATGTATTAGGTAGAGCTGCTATGACTCTGTGTCCTGGTAGCATGACTGAATGTAGTAGGTGTCCTGTAGCGTCCAGTGGCACAGCCTCCTTTTATCACTCAAGCTGGGAGTCGAGGTATACCCTTTGTGTGGGATGAGTACACCCTCCTCTTGTAGTTGAGACTTGATTGCTGTTGGCAGGTCAATGGGAGGGATTTACCCAGGCCAGTCAGCTTCAAGTGCTGGCTGGGACCACTGATGACCAACCTCTATCTCCCATGGAGAATCAACTGTGCAGGGGCAAGCTGGTGGTGCTTCAGTGTGGCCTATAACTCTCCACTGGGTTTACAGGCTCTTGTGTTTTCTGGGTGGTGCAGGCCAAGGTCAGCCCCCACCTGTGTTTTGCCTGGGGCCACCCTACCTTAGTTATAAAACAATCTGAGATGGCTGGTACTTGTACTGTGTTTAGAGATTCCCAGGTGAATCCAAGTTGTGATTCTCAGTTGGTTGTTGCTAGTTCTGGGCCTAGGGCCACTTAGCAAGAGGTATGGGGGCTGGGGGCTCACTGAGACTGGTTGTTGCTTGTCTGATAGGATTTATGAAGTTGTGAAGCATTAGTCAAGACCAGCCATTCGTATGGAAAGGCAGCTTGGGTGGGCCCATAAGTTGGGTGGGATGTAGTATCTAGGATTCTCCAAGGCAGAGCAAACAGTGTTAGGCAGGTTGATGAAGACCTAGATATGGCACCAGCCTGCTGGCTGTATAAGCTCTGTGGCAGGAGGGCTCAGAAAAGGGACAATGGCCTGTGCCTACCTTTCTGTCTGGGAGAAATTTGTCCCCCAGCTCTTAACTTGATACTAGACACTTCAGTTTCTCCCTGTATGCCACTGGTGCCTTTCAAGCTACTACCCCAGTGCTGTAGCTCAGAGGGCGTGAGTATGAGTAAGTCTGTGTGTGGGTTCTTTAAGAGGAAGTGCTTGGAACTCCAAAAGTTTCTTCCACCAACTCAATCCCCTCTGGTTTTTGCAGCCAGAAGTTATGGGTACTTATGTTCCTGACACTGGAACCCTTCGCCAGGGGTCCTGTTGTGGGGTTGGGACTCCTTGCTCCTGAGATAGCCCTCTCAAAATTTTATCCACCACATTTGGATGTAGGACCAGTCCTTTCCCTGCCTCTACTCCTTCTACCCACCTGAATGTATTTGGTTTCTTTAATTCTGTAGATGTCAGACTTCCATTCAACTTGATTTCTATGGTTCTGAGTGATGGTTGTTTCATATTTTAGTTGTAATTTTGTTGTGGTCGTGCAAGGAGGCATGCCATGTTTACCTATGCTGCCATCTTGACTGGCAGCCTGGTGAACTAATTTTTTAACTTTATCTTTTTATGCTTTCTTCTTACTATTTGATCACCTTTAAATAACTATGGGTTAAAAATCTCTAGTAATACAATTGTTAACTAATTTAATACACTTATATTTATAATAAAATAGTTGATTTGTAACTTCATGATTTGAATCCCGTTCTGGTAAGGTCACAAGTTCTGATTTAACTTCTCAGTTTCCTGAGTAAGAAATTTAATTTGACACATGATTTTCTTACTTAAAAGATAAAAATTTAATGTATTATTTTAAACTTGAGCACACAAAATTTTAGAATGCAATTATTTAGTTGCTGGGCTAAGTTTCCACTGATCTTGGAAAACTTATTTAGACTCTTCCAGGAAAATCCAGTCCTATTCAGTGATTTTTCATTGAAATTCTGGATTATTTTCCTAATTACATTTTTGTTCAAAGGATCTATTAGGCTGTTCACGCTTTATCTCTTCCTGGTTCTGTCTGCTGCCTGATGGAGGCATGTACGTGTGTGTGTCTATGCGTGTTTGGTGTATAGGTATGTTTTTGTGTTTGGTGTATGCTTATGTGGGTACACGTGTGAATGTGCGGTAGGTGAAGAACCACTTCCACAACTGGCCACACGCTGGTGGTGCATAGGTCTTGCTTTTCTTTGGTCTGACAGGCTTCTCACCTTTGTGTGGTGTTGTTAGTTGTTCTGTTGTCTACTGTGTGTCCCCGTTTGTTAGGATCCCTGATGTGGACTGTGGTATTCAATGCAGGCTCTGTCAGTGGTCATTAGGTGGCCTGGTTGTTTCCTCTGGGGCCCTCGCATGGTTTCCTGGTGTGGATGAACCCCTGGAGATACGGAATTCCTGATCCCACTGGCCTTCAAAGTTAGGCCGCCTATGACTCTGCTGAGTGGATTGCTGGTGTGTTGACCCACTAGTTTTGGGCCCACAAAAATGTATAAATTCCTTTATACCAAACTTGACAGTAGGAGAAACCTTTGGGGCTGTGTTTTAGAATATGCCTCCCCCCTGTTCCTTGAAGCCCCCAAATCATAGGAGACACACTTGTTCTTTCTTCTCTGAATCCCCCACCTCCCATTCAGCTTCAGAAGTACAGACTGAAGATGATTAGTGGTAACAGGAACAAACCCTTCACACTTCTGACACTCTTCTTTTAAAATTTCGCTGCCTGCCTCTTCTCTTGTTTTATTTTACTTTTATCTCATAATTTATTTTTTATTTTTAAATCTCCTATCTGTTTTACATCTCCTTTAGTAGTAGAAAAGAGAGCTCAATTTTATGGCTTTGCATGACTCTTCTGTTGCTTTTCCTGTCTCCTACCTGCCATTTTATCCTATAAAACCAGTATTTTAAAATTTAATGTGTTTCATCTCAGCAGCTTATGCTAAGTGGTCACTGGGAAGGAAAGTAGAAGATGCCATTTTAGTTATGAAGTTTAGTGTGCTTAAAGTAATTCCTTACATATCCTATTCCATTTGAGTTTTGTAATGCTCGGTCTTTAACAGGTGGCTGCTCAAACATTGTGAACAGTGCAGGGCAAGAGATTCATGATAGGTGTCTCTCCTCAGGGGAGTGAACACCATTCTGTAACAATCAGGGTTCCTCAAAATGTCCTGTTTCATGGAATTCTCTGTCTTCATCCCCTGACTGTCATTCTCTACTTTTTTAGGGCCGTTGTGGACAAGAACATAAGTACCAAGTGGGCTTCAAGGGCTCTCTTCTAGAAGTTTTTGTGGAAATTAGTATTGTACTATCCCCCAAACAGCTTCATTTCTATTATCCTGAAGAGTCTCAACTGCCCTCAAAGTCCAGGTCGCTTTCTCTCCCTCCAGCTCGTGTTCTGAGAGAATGGGTTTTCTCTGAGGGCCTTGGCTATGGCTGCTGGAGACAGCATTTCATCCTGAGAGGGTGATAAACTGCCAGAAATTTTAAACAACAAAGATTTATACTACTTGCTTTTAATAATAATAAGTTTATTTATTCATCTATTTACTAAATTTTCCATTAACTATCTATTGATCACCTGGCAAAGAAGACTGGGGAGGACTCTACCAAAATATTAAAAGTGGTTTTTCCTGTGTGATTAGTTATGGGTACTTTTTATTTTCTTTTATTTAAAATTCTAAAATGAAGACATTACTCTTACTATTAAGATACATTAATATAATAATAATAAACATAAACCTTATTTAAAATGAAGTTGGGAGGTTGAAAGAGAGAACTCTCATACATATGTCACTGAACATACACCAGTGGCTCAAAAAGGAAGAGGCTTCCTCACATTTTCTCCAGGAAATGATGCTACATTACTGCCTCTGCAAGAGGAAGAAAATATCCTCTTCCCTGGTAACAGCTCAGCCAATGAAAAGTCACTGTACTCAGGCCTTCCAATTTCCTTCAATGAAGTCTTGTTTACAACAGATCCTTCCAAGTCCATAAAAGAATGTTCCTCTGGAATTGCGTGTGGGTCACCAGTAGACCACATGTCCCCAGTCACACCCAACTTGCTGGAGAAATACCTGGCTATTTATTTAAGGTCAGCAGATAAAAACATGATTTAAGGTTCCTGAAGAGGAGGAAGGGTTTGGGATACAGAGTAGAGCAGAGGGGTTCACTGCAAAGAGAAGGAAAGACAATTGCTGGATGGAGACATAGGCGGGGAAAGGAAGGATAGATGTAAACAGATGAATTTGAACTTTCTCACCACAAACACTGGCCAGGCAAGGTTGGGACTAAAATTCTCCTCCTATGTGCTCTTGCCTGTGAACAAGCATCAGTTTGGATAGAATGAGAAAATCCACTCACAGCAGCTTGTGTCAGTGACTTCTATTTTCTTTGTGAAGTAGGTAAGACCATCCAGCAACTAGGAAAGCAGAAGGGAGAAGTAGCAGGAATGAAAACTTGAACAGACTGGTAAACATATGGAATGGCCTCAAGATGGAAAAGGGCAGAAATCTTTTAGGGAAGTAGAGAATTGTCTGTCAGCATTGAAAATCCAACAGGGGTTCTAAATCATAAATATGTAGGTAATTAATTTCAATCATCTCATAGTTCGTTTGTGAAGTCTTTTCATCCAATGGCACTTAGCAACTTGTGTACGGCACAAAGAAGATGAACAGCTGGACTGGTCCAGAGTTGGAGCATTCCTATAAAGACAAGACGAAATGGCACATGGCAAGTGGGTTTGGCTTTTAGTAAAGGTATGTTTAAGTGATGGTTATAGCAAATAGGGAAGAAAAATAGGAAGTGGAAGAATAAACCACAACAGAGGACTCAGTTAGGCAGAAGAATAAGCACAGTGGGAAAAGGGAGCTGAGAGAGCAAGGTGAATAAAAGAGAGGAGCACTGAGACGTAACATCTCAGGGCTGGGGAATGGCTAGCTGAGAACAGGATGCCAGCTAGTGACAAGGGAGGAAATGGGGGAAGGAGGGGGGAAATGAAAGTTATGAAAAAAGAAGAGGTCATGGGAAAGAGCGGTTGGGAGGGCCCACATGGTACTGAATTCCTCCAGCATAATAACCACCAGGATGCCATACAGCCTCGCTTGTTGCCCAGAGGTTAAAGACAGCTGTTCCCCAAGTATTTATTGGCTAAGCAAAACAAGTCTGTGGTTTATTCATATTTTGGATCTCCAGTTCACAGTATATCACCTGAGGTATTAGTGTTTGATAAATCTTAGTTGAATATAAATGACCTAGAGGTGATAGGAAGCTTGTGTTCTCCCAACCCATTTATTTCTCCTATGAGACAAAGCAAATGGTATTCCTTCTTGGCCACCCTAGAAAGGAATAAAACAGTAAACGAAACTTAGAGCATGCAGAAGTTATGAAGGTCCTTTACAGGAGAGTCTTGTGATCGTGCCTCAAGTATTTGTGCTTGTCACCATTATTGATTGCTGTAGCTAAGTGTACGACAAAAAAGACTGTAAACTAAGCCAACATGTGCAAAATTTAAATTTTCCATGAAATAGTTTAGGTATTTGCCTTGGTCATTAAGATCTGAAAACATAGGGTAGTAACTGGGAGAGAGCCAGACTAGGGGCTTTTCTGTGTCATATCTGTCTCCCCCAGCCCTCTGTGGTTGAGAGGACAATTCCTGTACTTGGTTCTATAATCTTCAGCTTCCTTATCCATGTGTCCACTGCTTTTAGCCAGGGTCATTGAGCAAGATCCTATCCAGTCTTCCATCCACTCCCAGTCGTCAGGGTAGAGATATCAGAACAGGAAGTGCCATGAGTGGCCTCTTGGCCATAGGATTCCACAGGAATAGGCGAGATGAGCTGATTGGGAGTCGTAGCTTAAAGAGAACTGGCCCAGCAGGACTTGTGGGCCTTCAGAGATGCAGACTGAAGTATATCTGGGATCCTCTGGCTGAACCTAAAGGAGCCCTGGACTATATGATGACTTTGCAAAAGATGAAGTTGGGAAAACAGCCTCTCCCCATTGTCTGTATGGCTGTTTGGATGGCGGTAGGAAGCCTGAGGTTAAAGGTGGTGTGGGGGCTCATTTAACTCCTTAACTAGTCAAGCTTTACCCCAGTGCCATATGCTGACCCACCCGTTCTAATCACGCAATTGGCATTCCCAGAGTTGCCACCAGTTACTCTTCATCTCCAACCCTGACCTGACTTTCTCTGACTTTTGACTTCCTTTGCACTTGACCTCCTGTTGCTGTTTTGTTTTGCTTTGCATTAGTTCCTCTAGCTCGTAATCCCCTGGCTCCTTTATCAGTGTTCAACATTTGGCTCATTCTTTTTTGGCAAATGTGTTTCCAATAACCTACCCTTTGGGAACTGTAGTGGCATGAATGATGTGAGAAGAGGACCTGAACAGGTTCAGGGGATACTTTATTTGTTTTATTGTGAAGATTTTATTGATAGTCCAGTTATAAAGAATTGATAGTAACAGCAGACTTTAATAGCTGTATATAAATATTACTGCTTTTGTTTTTTTTTGGCAGTATTTACTTAAATATAAAATATTTGAAAAGTATTCACGATGCATTCAGTAGTGTGGGCTCCGTCATTCCCCAGCAATCTTTTTGTTTTCTTTGTAAGGCTTTGAATTACAAGTATACCTTTAGACCTCTAAGGACAGGTCCCAAGAAGAGTAAAATGGGTAAATCTGAGTTTATATTTAAGGTGTTGTGGTTCAGGAAGGAGAATCAGACTGGAAGGTGTTTCATGAGGTATTAGCTTGCTTGGCTGTGCTGTATGTTGAATAGTACCTGCTCTTTTTGTAAATAAAGACGTGTTCTATAGTGCTTCCACTATTTTTACTGTAGTCTGCCATAATGAGAGTTATTTTTTATTATTTAAAGATTTCTAGCAGTACAAACAGCATGAGGATTCCAATAGAATGTTAATAATTTTTTTATTAAAATAGTTATCAATATTTTTAGAGACATTTTAAGTAAACATGATTTCTGATAATGCTATTTCATAAATTAAAGGCCAGAAGACATTTTAATGGCATAAATAAAGGTCATTTAGTCAACCCCATCTTTTAAAACATGCCTTTAGATTTAGATGATAGCATTTCATTTTGGGTCCTTTATACATATTTTCTATATGTCGTGTCTCATTGCTCATGGGTTGTTGACCATCTACCTGCTGTCTAACATCCCTGTGAATTGGGCATGTTATGAATTCCAGAGGAACAGTTAATTTTTATTTCTTGTGCCTCTTTGGGTCTCACACAGGTGATGCTCAACTTAGTCCAATTCTAGACTTCCGAGATTGTCTTTAAAACTTTTGGCCTTTAATGAGGCTTTCCTTAGGCAACAGGGCACTCAGCTCAGATGCTCCTCCTCCCAGGGATTGCAGGAGAGGATCTCGGTTTGGACATCTTGCATGCACATTTTACCTTTGCAGATCTGCTTTCATTTTGAGTTCTTTACTTTTCTGCCCTGGCATGCATTTTATTCTATAATCTAGTGATGGAGAAGAGTAAGTCGGCCTCAGGCAGTTTGGAATCACCACGGGGCCAAAACAAAGGACCTTTTTGTTTTGTTGTTTTGGTTGGGGATTTCAGTAGTTGGTCTAGTAATAAATTCTAAATATTTAAATATTTTAGGAGTTTGAATCTATTTTCCATTTTATCTTCTCAAAAATTGCTTTTACTTTAATCATATTATTCTGGATATGACCTTTGAAAAAACAAAACTTTCCTGCTTTCAACACTTGCTTCTTCTAGAAAAAGAGCCAGGGATTTAACTTCAGTAATTTATATCTGTTGATTGATAGCCTGATTGCATTTTGACTGAAACTCATTCTCTTTAAAGCTTTACCACAATTAGCTTATGTCATTTACAACTTTCACTGTAATTAAGAAATTAAAAGGTTTTATTTTTCCTCTTAAAGCAATTTTAGGTTATCAGCTAGATGAGGAGATAAAATGTAGACAATACATCAAGGTTACAAGTGATTTGGTGTTTTAAGGGTAAGTGGGATGGGGTTGGGATGGTAAAGGGTAAGTGACACAAGACAGCACTCACATTGTCCCCGGAGTGTTTCCTGCGCTCCAAGGGAGAGGGGCTCCTCTGGTGTACTGGAAGATGCTGGGAGTCTTTAATTTGTCACCAGATACTTCCAGAACCTAGAACTACTGCACTGTAAACTCAAATAATGGTGCCTTAAGTAAGTTAGAATTTTTTTCTTTATCATACAATCTCGTTGGTAGGCTATTGTTGTGGGTTGAATTGTGTCTCCCCAGAAGGTTTGTTGAAGTCCTAACACCCCTTCATCCCACTCTGGCACCTGTAAATGTATTCTTACTTGGAAATAGGATCTTGGCAGACATAATCAAGTTAAAATGAGGTCATACTGGATTAGATTGTGCCCTAATCCAATAACTGAAGTCCTTGTAAGAAGAGAGGGAATTTTGATCACAAGGACACATAGGTAGAGAGTGCCATGTGAAGATGGAGGCAGAGTTGGGAGTAATGCATCTACAAGCCAACAAAACAAAACAAAACAAAACAAAACAAAACAAAACAAAACAAACAAAATGAAAGAACCTCAGACACAGAAAACAGTCTGGTGATTACCAGAGGGAAAGGGGGTGAGGTGAGGTAGAAGAGGGTAAAGGGGGAACAAATGGTGATAGAGGCCTGACTTGGGGTGGTGAGCACACAACACAGTGTACAGATGATGAGTTGTAGAATTGTGCACCTGAAACTTGTGTGATTTTGTTAACCAGTGTCACCCAATGAAATTCAATGAAAAAGTATGTACACCATGGAATATAGCTGCTTAGTTATATAAAAGGGTGAGGTTTCTTTTTGTTTTTGCAATCTCTTAGTGGATTGCCTGTGATGGGCATCATGTTTTTGTTTAATGCTTATTCAGTAACAAAATTGTTTCTTTCTCTTCTACCTTTATGGGGAGGCTTTCTGGGTTGGGAGAAGGCTTTGTTTTTATTTACCTTTGTCCAATACCAGCAGCCCCCAGAAACTAGGAGGAGGCAAGGGAGGATCCTCACCTGGAGGCTCTGGAGAGAACATGGGTCTGGCGACACATTGGTTTTGAGTGTTTAGCCTCAGAACTGTGAGAGAACAACTTTCTGTTGTTGTAAGCCTCTCTGTTTGTGGCAGTTTTTTTGGCAGTCCTAGGGAAGAAACGCAGCAGTTGGGGGCTGGCCTGGCAGCTCCGCTGCATGAAGTCCTCCTGATGGAGACCAGACCACTTACCTTCTGTTCTGCCAGCCCCAGGGTGTGCTCCTCGTCCTCACAGTCTGATGTGGGGGTCACGCCACGGCGTTCACGTTCCGACAGCAGGATGGGGCTAATAGCAATAGTTTCCTGAAAGCTGTCACAGACTCTTACACTTCAGTCTCGTTGGGTAGAGCTTGAAGGTCATGCAGCTAGCTGTCTGTAGCTTCTGGAAATGGAGTATTTATTCTCTGTGGCCATGTACACAGCTAAAAAGGAGATACTCTGGAAGAAGGGGAAAGATGATATCAGGGACTACTCGAATTCTCTGAATGTTCCCACCTGCTTTCTTTCTTAGTTTCTCTGCTTGAATACGTTACAAGTTCTTCTTTAATTTCCCAACCAAAATTTACCACTTTTTCCATACTTTTTCTCCTCCAAAATGGAAAGATCCATATTTTTGTAAATTCTACTAGGTCCAATGTTATTTGGTTAGTGTTAAGATATTTTCATGTACATTACACTCTCGCTTTCCCCATTTGAAATGTACTCCCAAGACTGACAAACCGGATCCACCTGAGGTAGTATGATTTCCAATCCAACAGGTGACATTGGAAGTTCTTCACTAATATGGGACTGTTACCATGAATATATTTTCTTTTTTTTGAGTGATTTTTAAAAATTTTATTTATTTTTTTATTGTTGTTCAATTACAATTGCCCCCATTTCCCCCACACTACCCACCCCACCTCCCACATTCAGTCCTCCCTCCACCATTGAATTCAAGAGAAATAAAAACTGAAACTGACCTTAAGTAATCCATACATGACCTAACTGAAAAAAAAAATACTATTGCATTGCAGCACAAGGTACAGATTTTAAACTAATCTTCTGACTTCACATAGGCATAGATATTCTAGAAAACATAAATGAGAAGATTTTCAGAAAATATTCCAAGATTTATGTGAGAATTTACAGACAAATTATAGAAATATTTTAATCTTTAGTTTTTATTATACTCTCAAATTGATGTAGTCTCATAAAAATAAGCATCTGTCTAAATTTAGTTTTTTTAATTAAATATCAGTATTTTGAGGGTTAGGATAAATAGTGATGGTGGAGTTTCTCGGTTTCTAAGCTTCATTTTTCAGTTTCACATTAATTCTAAATCTTCAGAGAAAATAAAAGTTTTCATCTGTTTCACCGAACATTGAAGGATGTTTAATTCGTATTCATCAGTACATCATTGAAGGAAGAGGATTTTTCTTCATTTGCTGCACTGAGTCCCCAGTTGAGCTCTCCTCTCATTTTATTCTTGGTGTGTTTCTGTCTTGTTTCAGCCGTGTGTACAGCACATTCTTGTTTGCACTAACAAATTGTCATATGGACTGTTTTGACTGTTTCCATAACATGCAAATAGATAAGGGTTTTAAAAAATGTTCTCAGCCCTAAAACAAACTATATTTATTTACACCTCTAGGTAACCAGAACTCCTCTTAAACTTTATCACTTGTTCTTCTTCTAGATGAAAAGAAAATTTGTTTTGTTCTTTTACGAGAGATTGGCAAAATGCCTGTTAGCTCTCCGACCTCCTGATAAATATCACGGTGGACTTTTTCCTGCTTTATTGCATTTTAGCTATTAATAGTGCTGTCTTCAGCCTTTGGACAGAATTTCTATTTATTAGTGTGTATTGGCAAAAGAGGCTAGAATTGAGCAGGGAGCTGAAGGGTCTTCGGATTTCCACACAGCAAAATTCTCTGTGGAATTTGTAAGGGCCGAGCTCTCTGTTTGAAATAGAAGAAGGAGGAACTTGCAGAGATTGTCTGCCTAAGTCAGTGTCACAATGAATAATCATGTCATGTATGTCTGAAGGTCAGAGCAAATGATGAAATTTGGGAACCATTTGTGTAGAGATGATAGTTAAGCTTTCTTAAAAGTAGGGGAACTCAAACAAAAACCTGAGGGAAACTCAGGAAAGAAGGAAGTGGGATCAGAGAGCACAATGATGATATGAGTGAGATAAAGCCCCTGGGTCTACTGGCTGAGAGATGGCTTTCAGCCATGTTAGGAAACCAAGCCTGATTTTCCAGGGACAGAGAAACAAGTGAATGGTGAGATGCAAACAAGTGCAAACGGTCCCTGGAACAGGTGTGTAAGGAGGGGAGGAACAGGATGGAGTAGCTAGTGGAGGGATCTCCACTAGCGTGGGCAGACATTTGCTGGGCCAAGAAGGTTCTCAGTAGCCTTATGTGCAGAAGCAGAGAAGGAGAGATTGATGATGCAAGAGAACTGAACAAGGTCAAGGGGACGCTGTTTTGAGTTGGGGAAAAAGCACAAGCTTTAGACCTTGACAGTGCTTGCTAGAATCCTGGAACTCTATGATGTTGGGCAAGTTAAATGACCCTCCTAAATCAGCTTCTTCATTAATAAAATGAAGATGCAACATAATACAATAGACTGACTCCTAGTACTTCTGGGGAAAGATGAAGAGATTTTAGAGACTATGTAATAGCAATATGCTTAATTTACAAACAAAGAAGTGAGACCTGGAGGAATTGAATGACTTACTTAAGGTTCTGCAAGTAGTCAGAGAACTAGAATTTGCATGCAGAATTTGAATCTTGTCTTCTTCTATTTTGTTGCACAAGCAATAGGAGCCAACAGACAACCTATAGCTGGAAAGGGCACTGTTGGCATGGCCTTGCCACCACAGGGAAACGCTCCAAACCAGGGGTGCTTGGACCAGTAGCATGCCTTGTTTAAAAGGAGTCCTTGGCAACTTGATGTGAAACCAGAGATTGGTGAGTAGGGGATTGGCATGAAGAGTACATTGGAGAAGAGTCTTAAGGATGCAATTATTATAATAAAAGTTTTTGGCAAAGGTGTAAATTTATTCTATGGATCTCACAGAAACCTATGTAGGACAGTTGAAGGGAAGCTTTGGGCAAAGCAGATTTTGGCTGAAAATGAGGAAGAACTAAGAATTTGAGGCATTAAAGCGTGGAATGGAGTGAAGAAATGTTTGTGGGAAGATTGAATGAGCATCTGTCAGGGGTTGTGTAGGGAGGCACTTTAAAAAAAGTTTATTTTAGAATAGTTTAGATTTACAAGAAAGCTGCAGAGATAGTACAGAAAGTTCCTGTCATCGCCACACCCAGTTTCTAGGGGCCAATTAGAAAGAGGAAATATTTATCCAGGACAGAAGACGTGAACATTGACTCAGAGAAAATGGAAAAAGCAACCGTGTTGTTCATCAGGCTGGGAGGACAGACCCAGATAAACAAGCCGCACAATTAATAGGAGACACTACTCCTCCCAAGGTCATGGAACAGCTGTAAAATGCTGTACTGGTCCCATCTTCAAGTGACAACATTTTTCTGAATGATGCGCCATGTTGACTTTTTATACCCCTTTATTACCGGGACTATCCAGTTGCTAGACCTTACCTCATGATGGCGCTCAGTTTCTGTTACTCCCCATTTTCCTAATCTTGTCGCAGAAAAAGCAACCAACATAGAAGTGGTCCCTACTTTTCTTAGATCCTCCTCAGAATCTTTCACACAAGTCGACCTTTAGATAAGACCCTTCTCTCCTCCCTCCCACCATGCCGACCACTATCCCGTGGCTGCTCTGGAGTGCCCTCCCTTGCTGCATCCAGCCAATAAATCTGAGTTTGTCTCAGGTGATCTTTGCAGGATGAGGTTTTAGCAACTTTTACAAGGATGAGGACTTATGGACTCTGCAATAATCTTAGAGATTTGAAGCTGACTTTGTTCACAAGTATATGGGAATGAGCTCTTTGATGTGATTCTGGGGGATATAGGAATCCCCCAGAGCGAGATACCAAGCAGCCTTCTGGAGGATCTGCAAGGGGTTGTTTGGTTGGTAATGATGGAGCAAAGTTCTGATCTATTAGCTCAAACTTTTTAGGTACTGCTTCTGTTTTGGTCAGTGGACAATTAGTGAGGCCACAATACTAATAGCCCCCCTTATTTCTGTGAGTTCCATTTATGAGCAGGGAGAATGTACCAAGCATACCAAGTGTACCAGGTGGTGTGCAAAGGGCTTCCAGACATTATTTTATTTAATACCCACAACATTCAAGTTTTCAAGTAATGAAACTGAGGTTCTTAGAGGTCAAGTTTCTTCTCCTACGTGGTGAATACCAGATTTGGAATTTGAACTCAGGGCTGTCTGACTCTGTGTACTCTTAGCTACATCAAACTATTTCTTTACGTGTCTCAGTAGCTCCCAGTGTGGCAGCTTTCGAGTGTACGTCCTTGGCACCTCACCACCTGCACCTTGCCCCAGTTATGTTTCAGAAAAGTCTTCTAACTTTTGTTGATTGCACTATCGGAGAGGTAGCAACCTTTGCCTTCTGTGCTCCCATCCTGGCTTTTGCTTTCTGTCATTTTTTCTACTATCTCCATGCAGATCAGCATCCCTGTAGTAATTCATCTCCACCAAGTTCACCTAGTATCCTGGACAAGTTTAGTGAGCTAAATTAGAGTGTATATTTAACATTAAAAAGTCTTCAAAATCTCCAGTACCTTTTTTGTTAGTGTCTTGCTTAATTCAGAGAATCCAGTGGTAGGTTCTGCTACCTTCACTTTGAGTTCATTTCCTAACAGTAGCTTGAGCTACCCTCATCCTGGAAGAAGTTGCTTGGGACAGAGTACAAGTTGGTTCTCAATTTAACTTGTGTGGTTGTGACCCAGTGAAATGGTTCTTTTAATGTGTGAGAGACACTCAAAGGGAACTAGAACTTTCATCTCCTTAGGATCCCTTCACTGACTTTCATTGTTTCAGTGAAATCATGGAATTCATCATGGCTACCCAGTAATTCCATGATGACCAGAGTGACTCCCATGGGCCCATTACTGGCTACCCAGTAATTCCATGATGACCAGAGTGTCTCCCATGGGCCCTTTCCCCACCCCTCTTCCCTAAAGAACTTTAGGAACAAGTGCTTTCCAGAAATGTGATTACGTCTCGTCAGGCGTGGGGTCAGGTCACTTTGTTCTTGGTCTAAGTCTTTTGCCATGACAGAAAGCTTGTTTTAACTTTGTTACTCCACTGGAGTCCAATGTCAGCTCAGCCACTGAAGAAACAATTCTTCTAGGTAGAAATGGCAGAATATTTCCACCTGGTAAGCAGAGAAGTTGGAGAATGGGGTACTATAGCTGCAGGAGGTTTGAGATGGAAGATAGAGAATTGATGGTAGTGTTTACATGGCAATCTTGGATATTGGGGAGATGGCTTCATTGGGGCTATGCAATAGGAAAATGTGATGTTTATTATAAGTGTGTTTTAGCAATAAATGCTTATAAGGGAAAATTATATGTTTGGCAGGAAGCTGAACTCCCTGACCTAAAATGTCTTCTCTCATATCTAATTCATCTGATTAAATCTAAGTTTGTGAACTGCTAGGTAATGTACCTGGAGACTACAGCTCAGCAGAAGAACGTCAAAAGAAGATCAAATGTACATTTAACACATATTCTTTAGTAGAAAACACGAGAGTCCAGTAAAACAAATAATATGCACACATAAGATTTGAAGTCAGAAACCTTTAAAAGAAAGTCCCTACCTTGTTTCTCTCTGTGAAGTATTTGACAGTGTGCATTGTCTCTCTGAACATCAGTTTTCTTACCTAAAAAGTGAGACAATTGTAACCTAATAGGGCTCTCATTAATATTAAATAAAAGAGCAAAATAATGAAAATATAAATATAAGAGCTGTATATGGAAAACAAATGATAATTATAGTTATTATAATTTAGGTCCCATAAATAAGAAGGGGCTCCAAAGTCAAAGAACAGGTGGATGAAAACAGAAAAAGTGCAATTCTAAGACCAGTTGCTTTCAACTATAAGGCACATATTCCATTTACAATGGCCTCAAAAAACCCCCAAACATAGGAATAAGTTTAACCAAAGAGGTAAAATACCTATACTTGGAAAATTATAAGCAACTGAAGAAAGAAAATAAAAAAGATATAAATAAATGGAAGCATATACCATACTCATGAATAGAAAGAATAAATATCATTAAAATGTCCATACTGCCCAAAGCAATCTATAGATTCAATGCAATTCCTATCAAAATACCAATGGTGTTTTTCACAGAACTAGAACAAATAATCCAAATATTTATATGATATTCCAAAAGACCACAAATAGCTACAGCAATCTTGGGAAAGAAGAATGACGTTGGAGGTATCATGCTACCCAATATCAAACATACTACAAGGCTATAGTAATGAAAACAGCCTGGAACTGGCATAAAACAGACATTTGGATCAATGGAACAGAATAGAGAGCCCATAAATAAACCCATGCTTATATGGTTGATTAATAGTTGAAAAAGGAGATAAGAACATACAACGTATAAAGACAGTCTCTTCAATAAATGTTGGACAGATACATGCAAAAAAATGAAACTAGACGACCTTATTACACCATACATAAGAATGGATTAAAATGAACTAAAGACCTAAATGTAAGACTCGAAACCATAAAACTCCCAGAAGAAAATAGGCAGTAAATATCTCTCACATTTCTCACAGCAATATTTTTTTGACATATCTTCTCAGGCAAGAGAAACAAAAGAAAATAAATAAATGGAACTACATCAAACTAAAAAGTTTTTGCACAGCAAAAAAACCCCCTGACAAAATAAAAAGACAACCTACTGAATAAAAGATATTCACCAATGGTACATTCAATAAAGGGTTAACATTCAAAATTTATAAAGAACTCAGATAACTCTATACCAAAAATAATAGACAAACAAACAAACCAAACAACCGAATTAAAAAATGGGCACAGGACCTGAATGGACACTTCTCCAAAGAGGACACACAGATGGCCAATAGACATATGAAACGATGCTCAGTGTCACTAATCTTTAGAGAGATGAAAAATTAAAACCACTATAAAATATTACCTTACACCTCTCAGAATGGCCATCATAAACAAATCAACAAACAACAAGTGTTGGTGAGGATGTGGAGAAAAAGGAACCCTACTGCACTGTTGGTGGGAATGCAGACTGGTGCAGCCACTGTGGAAAACAGTATGGAATTTCCTCAAAAAATTAAACATGGAACTACCTTATGACCCAGTGATCCCACTTCTAGGTATATATTTGAAGGAACCCAAAACACTAATTTGAAAAAATATATGTACCCTTATGTTTATTGCAGCATTATTTATAATAGAAAAGCTATGGAAGCAATGCAATCGTCCATCTAGATGAGTGGATAAAAATGCTGTGATGTATATATATATATATATATATATATATATATATATATATATATGAACAATGGAATATTTCTAGGCCATTAGAATAAAATCTTACCTTTTGTGACAACATGAATCAACCTACAGGATATTATGCTAAATGAAATAAGACAGACAGAGAAAGACAAATACCATATGATTTCACTTATATGTGGACTCTAAAGAACAATGTAAATGAACAAACAAAAATTGAAACAGTGTATAGTCCCAGCAATGGAAGTACTTGAACAACAATAAAAAAGATTGAAATAGACTCATAGGTAACAGAGAACAGAGTGATGGTTGCCAAAAGGAAGGGTCCTTGGGGTACTGAGTAAAAAATGTGAAGAGATTGGTAGTTACAGAATAGTCACAAGGATGTAAAGTACAGCATAGGGAATATAGTCAATAATATTGTAATAACTATGGATAGTACCAGGTGGGTACTGGAAATATCGAGGGGAATGCTTAGTAAAGAATATGATTTTCTAATCACTATACTGAATACCTGAAACTAATACAAAATAATATTGAAAGAAAACTGTAATTAAAAAATATAAAGCATGTTAACATTCATGCTAAAATGTGATGGATAGTTGTTAAAAGTAATGAAAGCCTTTTCGGGGAGAATGGAGGAGAGGAATTGTTGGCCTTTGATTTGGGTGAGACGCTCACCCCGACCCTCCAGAGAGCAGGTCGAGTCCCAGAGGGCCGAAGGGCCCCACACATCTGCAGAGAGAACACCTGGAGGGAGGAGGGAGGTGTTCTCCAATGCACCTGGCTCTATAAACTCATATTTCCCTTCCCAGACACTTTAAGAGTCTGGCAATCAGGAGCTTGTCTTTGATTAATAAGTAGGCTTACAAGAGTATATTGAGAGTCCAATTACAGGAATTTGGTTTCATTTACAATTAGTCAGTAGTTGCTCGACTGTGAGCAAATAAGGAAGGGTCTGATGACCCTCTCAAATGGTAGTTGCAGTATAATTTAACTCTTCCATGAAGATCTTTGTGATATTGCAAAGTTTGCTCATGCGATTTTGATCAGTGTACATTATAGCTCATCCATACATGGTCTAGCCACTCTCACGGGTCTATTTCATTGTAGGGCTAGTTTTCCTCCCCTTTATACAAACATATAAATTCTCCATTCCCGTAAAAAAGCATCTTCATTGTCTCTAGGAACAGGGATCTTATCATTTGTCTCAAAATTATATTTAAAATAAACCTAAAGTGTCATTCCCTCAGTTCTGTCAGTCCCTCTCTGGTTGCTCCCTCCTTTGGGCCACATAAGTTAGCATGGCTACCTGCTGTTGCAACTGGATTACTTTTTTCTCTCTTACTAGATTGTAAGTCTAAAAGTGGGCTTACAACTCTTCCTTTTTTGTGTTTTCCACAGCATCTGTTATTGGAGGTGCTCAATATATAATTATTGATTATATGATTTTTGGCACAGATTTTAAAATTATAGTATAATGATACAAAATAAATCCACTTATTGAAAAGGCACAAAAATGATATGCAAAGAGAGTATCTCTTATAACTTACTTTGATATTTCTTGGATTTAATGGGAATTGGTTTTTTTATTAGTCAAACACAAAAAGGATCTGTTTTTTAAGTCTTGGTGAGAAAAAACTCCATTATGGTTCTTTTAAGTCTTTACCAGCTTCGGTTTATTTTTGAGTGTGTGTTGTCATGTAAGCTGCTGCCCCTCTTCTTATTTAGAAAACGTTATTACACTATTCAATGAGTACTGCAGTTTGTAAAGAAAGCAATTCATGACCAGACTGCATTACATCCACTAGATGGCAGGCAATGGCTAGAGAAAGAAGGAGAACCTGAATTATGATTTTTGGGGGGGATTGGTGTGTTTCCACTGAGCTGTCTCAGTTAACAGGCCTTGCCAATAACTCCTTAATTTCTATAAAGTTCTTCAGCATTAGCTTTCCAGAGATTTTAAAAGCGATTGCAAAACATTCCATGAAATATACTGGCCAGATATTTTTCCACTACCACATCGAACTCTAGACTGACCTTTCATTCCCCTCAATTTTCTTAAACCATAAATGGTGTCCTAGTCTACCATGGGAATTAAAATAAATTATAATGAGCAGAAATGCATTATTCAGAGAAATGGAGAAATTACTCAAGTCCTTATTTACACGAAACCTGAAGTTTAAAGAAATTATTTTCTTTATTATTTTGAAGTTTTTAAAGAATTATTTTTTAAAACAATGAGTGAAATACAGTTTTGTCCACAAGTGTCTAAGGCTCTTTGAGAGAGCTTGGTGAACATTGTCTCTAGTTTGTCAGCCCTTCCACCGGACATGTCCTGTGAGTGTTTGAGATGATTGTAAACCTGGTGGGAGAATTCTCCATACCACCGGTGCGCTCTCCCTCGAAGGAGTCAGAAAGTGTGCTGTGCTGGTGTTCGTGCATCTGCATTGGCCTGCCAGGCTCCTGGCCTACTTACACATATTTTTTTTCTTTTTTCATATGTGGGTAGTCATCTACGGATGCTAATGAGATTCAGAGAAGAATCGAAAAGCTCTACTTGTACCCCTAAGTTAAGAGAAATGAATGAAACCAATTCAACTGTGTGGACTCCCATTGGTTCTTTAGAATCACAGAATTCCCCATCATTATGAATGATACAAGGTGAGTTAACTAATTAATTTATGGCATTCAGATATATTCCTTAGAATTTATATATGTTATATTTAAAAATATGAGATGTCTGTCTGGAAAAAGTCCAGCCATTGTTAATATAATGAGAACAGTTTGCATAACACCAATGCAACCTGGAAGCCAAGGAGAGTGGACCAGAATGTGCATGCGTGAACAATGATAACTTCACTGTACTAGTTAGTGGAGGCAGTAGATGCCGTTGAATGAGCATGTGTACTGTGTGGCTGTTGCATTCAAAATGCCTGAGTGAGTAGAGCAGTGAATCTACATCTACTTTTGCATTAACCTTGAACATTCCTCCATGGAACCTATTCAGATGATTCAGAAGGACACAGCTATGGGCAACTCGTGACTGGCAGCTTCATCACAACAACACGCCTGCTCATGCATCACGTCTGGTGCAGAGTTTGTTGGTGAAACAGTGAATCACACAGGTGACTCAGCCCCCCTACAGCCAAGATTTGGTGCCATGTGACTTCTGGATTTTCCAAAAACTAAAATCACCTTTGTAAGGGAAGGGATTTCAGACCATTAATAAGATTCAGGAAAATATGACAGGACAGCTGATGGCAATTCCAACAAATGATTGTGTAGAATGTTTTGAACACTGGAGGACATACTGGGAGAGCTGTGTGAGGTCACAAAGTGCCTACTTTGAAGGGGACTGTGGTGTCATTTTCCTGTGTACAATGTTTCTTGTGTCTTCTTAAATAATTGTCTCTATTTTTCATAGCACATGGCTGGATCCTTTCTGGACAGACCTCATGTACTGAACAGATATTATTACAGATGGGCTGGTTACAAGATTCATATCCGTGGCCATCATTAGCAACCATAACTGGTTTAGTTAGTTGAAAATGAAAGTCTCAAACAATACTTAGGTAAAGAAGTCTTTTGAAATTTCGGAGTTAAGAAAATTTGACATAATTACTAAATTCCCCTCTTTAGACATTTTGTCAATAGCACAAGTACAGAAATGAACAACACATGCATTGCACACCTGTGTCATCCAAGGTCCCTTCCTGGCAGAGCGCTGAGCAGTAAGTGAGGAGTGAAGTGCCTGGGCAGCAGCTGTATCTTACGACCCTCTGTGATTAAAGATATTTGATGATATGAAGAAATGAAAGTACAGGGTCATTGACTTGGCCTCCCCTCTGGTTAAATTAACAAATGCTATTTGATCATATTATGTTCGTTTGTTACCCATCTTTTCAATGTACAATTAATTTTCCTCAGATTCATGTGATATCTAGGAGAATGAAACGAACAAGTGATCACAGTTACTGCTGTATTTGTGCACAGCCTGATAAAGAGGCCTTGTCCTGGCAGCAACTGGTGCTTGCTTTTGGAAGAAAGTTGTTAATTTAGCCTAAAGAGTCATTGGAAGAAAATTAATTAACTATTAACAGTTTGTGTTTCAATAAATATTTACTTAGTGCCCAATATTGCCAAACATTAATTGAGTGAAAATTGGGTTAGTGCCCAGTATGGGCAAAACAAAGTAGTTCTTTGAAAGAAATGGGAGGCTCAAAATTCTTGTAAGAGATCTCTACCTTCATCCTCAAGACTTTAAAACTAGCTGGCCTCGTTTCTTCATGTCTTTTATTTTTTATGTATTTTTTTTTTCTGTATGTCTTTTAAAGATTGTCTGCTTTGCAGCCATCCTGTTTACTCTTGCTATTCATTCAAACTGTGCATTTCCAGTGCTCAGCACAGTTCCTGACAGTTTATGGGCACCAAACGAACGAATGATAGTGCTATTGGTTCTTGAAATCAATGTTGACCCTTTTGTTCATATTTTGACTTTTCATTAAAGTTTAGTTTTGTTGTGCTTTCTTTAGTTTGTATTTTAGCCATCAAACTTTATTTTGGTTAATAGTTCTTCCTGGATGCTCTGAAGCCTAATTTGACATTCTTTTTAAAAATGGTTACTTGGGTGACTTTTCAGTTTGATTTTCTGTCTTAACTACGTGGAAATATGATTGCATCTTCCTAGGTTGCTAAGGGTACAGTGACCTTATAATTGGTGGTTTGCAAATCAGGACACCTTTGAGAATGGAAAGTCATTTAACTAATTATTATGCCACACAATAGGTGTAAATTGGAACTGTCTTTGGCAAACTGAGATGTATGATCATCCTACTTAATAACCCATTTTTTTGCCTGGCTTATTCTTGTACTTTCTGCACATATTTGGGGTAAAATAAATTTAGATAATCAATTCCAATGTGTGTGATGATCTCATGAAAGACTTTCTGATTCTTCTTATCAGTTCATCATAATGTCTCAGCATAGTGAGTGACTTTTGGTAGAATTTTCATACAAAAATGGCACATGTTTGAAGTATACAATTTGATAAAGTTTGACATATGTATACTCCTGTGAGATTATCACTGCAATCGAGATAATGAATATATTCATCGCTCCTAAAGGTAATCTTTCCTCTTCTCTCTCCCCCATATCCCCAGGCAATCAATGGTCTGCTTCCCATCACTATAAATTATTTTGCATTTTCTAGAATTTTGAATAAAAGGAATCATAATGTATATTATCTTATTTTTTGTCTGGCTTCTTGGAGATTCTTCCATGTTGTTTGTTGCATCCTTTCTTTTCTTCGGGTAATAGTCCATTTATGGGTATTTCACAATTTGTTTATTCATTCACCTATTGATGGCCATTTACATCGTTTATAGTTTTTAGTAATTACAAATAAAGCTGCTACGAACATTGTATATACACCCTTTATGAAATGATGCTCTTGTTTTTCTTGGGTAAATACCCAGAAATAGAATGGCTTGATTGTATGGAAAGTTTATGTTTAACTTTTAAAAAACTGCCACTTTTGGTGGGATTATAAGTCAGTGCAACCATTATGGAAAACAGCATGAAGGTTCCTCAAATAAATTAAAAAGAGAACTATAAGACTCAACAATTCCTCTTCTGAGGATTTATCTGAAGACAATAAAAGCACTTTCTCAAAAAGATATATGTACTGACATTTTCATTGCAGAATTACTTGCAATAGACAAGATAAAAATCAAGCTAGATATCCAACGATAGATTAATGGATAAAGAAATTGTGGTTTACATATACAATGGAATATTATTCAGCCATAAAAAAGAATGAATCTTGCCATTTGTGACAACATGGATCAACCTTGAGGGCATAATGCTAAGTGAAATAAGTCAACTGAGAAAGACCAATAGTTTATGATCTTTCTTATATGTAGAATATAACATTTTGGTTAATATGTATTACAGAATGTGTGTGTGTGTGTATGTGTGTGTGTGTGTGTGTGTGTGTGTGTGTGTGTGAATAAAACCAAGCTCATAGACACAGAATAAATTGGTAGCTGCTGGAGGTGGGGAGTCAAGGGTGGAAGGAATGACTAATTTTTTTTTAGTTTAAATAAACTGAGTACAAAAAAATTAAACCAGTAACAACAACAACAGCTGCAAAGCTGTTTTCCTAAGTATTGGGTTGGCCAAAAATTTCATTTTCTTTTTTTCTGTAAGATGGCTCTTGTAGCACTTAATTGTCTTTAATTTCATTTGAAACAATTTTGTTAGATTGTATTCTGACAGTTGTCATATCACTGTACATTTAAAAAACTTATCAAAATTGGTGAAATTTTGTGTAGCCATTTTAACATTGAAGATGGAAGAAAATATGCAACATTTTGGCTTATTATGCTTAATTATTTAAGAAAGGTAAAAATGCAACTGAAACACAAAAAAATAGATTTGTGCAGTGTATGAAGAACGTGCCGTGACTGATCGAATGTGTCAAAAGTAGTTTGTGAAGTTTTGTGATGAGATTTATTACTGGATGATGTTCCATGGTGGGGTAGACCAGTCAAAGTTGACAGTGATCAAACGAAGATATTAATTGAGAACAATTGATATTATACCACATAGAAGACAGCCGACATACTCAAAATATCCAAATCAATAAGGTTATTGGTGAAAATGAAAAATATGTCTTTTATTTTATGGAAAAACCATATTGACTTTTTGGCCAACCCAGTAGTTGTACCACTTTACATTTCCCTCAGCAGTGTATGAGAGTTCTAGTTGCTTTACATCCTTGCCAGCACTTGGTATGGTCAGTTTTTTATTTTTAAAATTTTAGTCATTGTAATAAATGTGTAGTGATTTTAATTTGTTGTTTTAATTTGCACTTACGTAACAACTAATGATGTTGAACATCTTTTCATGTCCTTTTTTGTCATCCATATGTCATCTGTGGTGAAACTTTTGTTTCTGTCTATCTCTTATTGGATGTTTTTCTACTATTGAATTTTAAGAGTTTTAAAAAATATGTATTTGGAACATAAATCTTTAATCATATACATCATATAAAAACATTTCTTGAAGTCAGTGGCTTTTCTTGTCATTTACTTAAAAATGTCTTTTAAAGAGCAGAAGTTCTTAATTTTGATGAAGTCCAACATACTGATTTTTTAATGAATTAAAAAAAATTGCATCAAATCTATTCTTTTTAAAAACTATATTCTATTGATTATGCTATTACAGTTGTCCCATTTTTTCCTCTCCTTTATTCCCAATTCACCCTGCATTCCACCTCCCACCAGCATTCTGCCCCCATTTTAGTTCATGTCCATGGGTCATACATATAAGTCCTTTGGCTTCTCCATTTCCTGTACTGTTCTTAACTCCCCCTGTCTATTCTGTACCTTCCAGTTGTGCTTCTTATTCCCTTTACCTTTTCCCCTACTCTCCCCCTTCCCCTCCCTGCTGATAACCCTTCATTTGATCTCCATTTCTGTGATTCTGTCCCTCTTCTAGTTCTTTGCTTAGTTTGTTTTTGTTTTTGTTTTGTTTACGTTCAATTGTTGATAGTTGTGAGTGTGTTGTCATATTACTATTCATAGTTTTGGCCTTCTTCTTTTTCTGGGATAAGTCCCTTTAACATTTCATATAATAATGGCTTGGTGAGGATGAACTCCTTTAGTTTACCTTGTCTGGGAAACACTTTATCTGCCCTTCCATTCTAAATGATAGCTTTGCTGGATAGAGTAATCTTGGGTGTAGGTCCTTGTCTTTCATGACTTTGAATACTTCTTTACAGCTCCTTCTTGCCTGCAAGGTTTCTTTTGAGAAATCAGTTGATAGTCTTATGAGAACCCCTTTGTAGGTAACTGTCTCCTTTTCTCTTGCTGCTTTTAAGATTCTCCCCTATATATCATCTTGGGTAATGTAATTATGTGTCTTGGTGTGTGCTTCCTTGGGTCTGACTTCTTTGGGACTGTCTAAGCTTCCTGGACTAGCATTTCTACTTCCTTTGCCAAATTGGGGAAGTTCTCTGTTATTTTTTCAAGTAAGTTTTCGATTTCTTGCTCATCCTCTTCTCCTTCTAGCACTCCTATGATTCAGATGTTGGCACATTTAAAGTTGTCCCAGAGGTTCCTAAGCCTCTCCTCAATTTTTGAATTCTTGTTTCTTCATTCTGTACTTGTTGAACGCTTATTTCTTCCTTCTGGTTCAAACCGTTGATTTGAGTCCCAGTTTCCTTCCCTTTACTGTTGGTTCCCTGTATATTTTTCTTTACTTCACTTTTCGTAGCCTTCACTTTTTCCACTATTTTGCGACCATACTCACCATTTCTGTGAACATCCCGATTATCAGTGTTTTGAACTGTACATGTGGTAGGTTGGCTATGTCTTCATTGCTTAGTTCTATTTTTGGAGCTTAGGTCTGTTCTTTCATTTAGGCCACATTTCTTTGTGTTAGTGTGTCTGTTAGGTAGTACAGGGCAGAGTCTTAGGTATTCAATAGGGTGGGGCAACCCACTTTGTTGCATGTGGTGCTGTATGTGGGGAAGGGGTCTGAGAGGGAACAATGCTGCTTGCTCAGCTCTTGGCCATCTTTCAGTCACTTCCCTTGCTACCCACAAGCAAATTGATCCCTTCTGGTGCTGATTCTCAGGTGAGTGGGTTTGTGTACATTCTAGGACCCTGTGGGTCTCTCCAACAAACTCTCCTATGAGGCTAGGAGTTGCTCCTACCACTGCAACCCCCACAGGTTTTTTCAGTCAGAGGTTGTAAGGCTTTATTTCCCTATACTGGAACCCTGGGTTGTATGGTCTGTCTCGTTCCCCAGTTGTTCCTCCCAGTTTACCCACATGCAAAAGTGGGATCACCCAGTTCACCAGCCACCACCCTGTTGCAAGTTCTTTCTGCCCCATCTGGGCATCCACCCCTCCTACCAGTCTGAGTGAATATTTCTTCTTTAACTCATTGGTTGTCGGACTTCCGTACAGTTTGATTTTCTGGCAGTTCTGGTTATTTTTTTGCTTTTAAATTTCTTGTCATCTTTTTTTGTTGTGTGAGGAGGCAAAGTATATCTACTCATGCCTCCATCTTGTCCAGAAGTCAAATAAATCTATTCTTAACCTAAGATGAGTAATTGATTTGTAAACAAGATTGACCAGGTTGAATTTAAATAAAATAAAAGCTGGTGGTAGTAAATTGAGACATCTAGTCATCCCCCAAAACACATTATTTTATTTAGCAATGCAGTTACATCTACTTTTGATATGTAACATGACTGATTCTCATTCATTTAAAACACAAGCTGGATCAAAGTTTCTCAATAGCTATGAAAGCCCTGCCAGGTTTTAAAAAAAAAGCAAGTCAAAGCGTCTTCAAGAGTGCTCTCTTCCTGTCCCCATCAGCAATTTCTATCGCTCTCAGATAGACTCCCAGTCAGTCTCGGTGACTCCCTGAAATTGATCCACTACTCTCCATTCCTTAGGGCATTTCTCTCATTCAGATAACTATCATCTTTTGCTGAAACATAGGAACAGTTTCTCATTGTTCTGTCTTCTTCCATTATGATACCTTCGAGTTATTCTCTACTCAGATACCAGAATTTTCTTTCTAAAGTAGCAATGTGATCATGCCATGCCCTTGTTTATAAATCTCCAAAGGATGTATCTTAAAAATGAAGTCTAACCTCCCTAACAGGGACCATAATTATAGTGATCATACATCTCAGTTTAAGCCACTGTTGTTCCAATGTGTTTATTAATAGCAACTCCATTCCATTTCCAAAGAGTCTTGGCTTAATTGATAATTTACATGGTCACTCTCCTTGTAAGACCTCACTTGTTTTCTGGTTATACTCAATTCACTTCAGTTCCATTTTATCACTGTGGTATCAGTCAATGCTGGGCTTTGGGTCACTCTCTTTTCCCTGCCTTACCTTTTTGGCTGGCCAGTTCCTGTTTCTCCAATTTGCCTTTCAGGGTCAGCCTGTATTGAACTTGTTCTATGAAACTACCTGGTATTCTGTAGTTATATTTTAGCCCTCCTATTAGTCTCTCATTATAGCATTTAACGGACCATCATAATGGTTTGTTCACTGAACTGTCTACCCCACTAGACTGGAAGCTCTTTGAAGGCAGGAGTTTCATGCCCCTTCTCCAGTACATCTAGCGCTCAGAACAAGTAGCTGTTAAGCAAATTCTTACTGACCAAATCTGCATGTTATGACTCTGAGGCAATAAAATGTACCCTTTCTTACGGGAAGAACCTGGAAATGTCCTGATCTGGAACAAAGAAACCTAGAGTACCTATGATGATCTAAATAAATGGATTGCTTATATAAAAATACAAACACCCTCCAAGGATTGAGGGAGAAAACCTCTGGAGAAAAACCTAAGAGAGAGACTTACGTGTTCTACAACAATCCTGCTGAGTCCCTGCCTTCCTTGTGGCATACATCACTGTGAATCCCGCTGCATTTGATCTTCAGAGTTGTTTTCTCCTTGTCTGAAATATGAAACAGAATTGTTTGCTTCTATTATAATCAGCTGTAAGAGACTAGAATTATTTTCTTATAAATAACACAAACAGCAACAAAAAACCAAAGAAAGGAAAAGCTAGGAGGGGTTAGCAATAACCACAAAAATTATAAATATAAAAATAAACAAGTTTTCAAAATACATTTTTGCGTCTCAGTAAAAGCAGTAGTAAACTGGACTGTACTTCTTGTTCCCTCATTCCCTTACCCCGATATAATGACTATATTCTAACTCCAGACAGGCTGCCACATGTTTGCCTATATCCAAATCTCTTCCAAGTTCCCTGTCTGTTCACAGAGAAGCCCTGAGTTTTATCATGTTTTCTTAGCATCTGCAAAATATTTACTTGGATATATTACTTAATCTAAGGCAAATATCAACTCTTTTTTCCCCTTATTTAACTTCCCTTGCTGAAGATCTTCCTCTTAAACTTGGTTCCTAGTCTGAGATAAAATCCACAGCAAAGGTGTAGACTGCTGGCAAGGGGCAGCTTGGGGCACCACTGGATGACCCTAACTTGCCCAGTTCAAGGTGTTAGTTCTGCTCTGCTCTGAAATCTGGGGTGCCAGTTCATCAAGCCAGTCCCTTAGCACATGTGCTTAAGTGTGTTTGCACATACAATATATAGGAGAGAAATCCTGCCCAAGCTCACCCACTGCATTTAAAAACAGAATAGTTCTTATTATGCTGTAATCACAATTTGCACAAAAGATTGAAAGTAATCGTTGAACATGATCTAATATTAGATGTGAACTTCTTCGAACTTGTTTATACAACCTGCAGAGTCTGGTATGACATTCTACGACAGTAGATCTCCAGACATGGTCCTTGGGTCAGTAGCAGTAACTTCATGCGAGAACTTGCTAGAAATGCAACTTCTTGTGCTCCACCCCAGACGACCCAACAATCTATGTTTTAGGAAGCCCTTCAGGGGAGTCTGAAGACTTTAAAGTTTGAGAACTGCTGCCTTAGGAGCATCATCTTCATTTTAGAAAACTATATGGAAAGTTGATTGTATTCAACAATCAGGTGCTATGTTGATAGGTAGAACATTAAATAGTAATGACTGAAACTTTACCTCCATTTCTGTGTGCCTATTAAACTTTCCATTGCTAGTAGATTTGGAACAAATGAAGTAAAATCGAAGGAGGCAGATTACAATCTTTGAACTAGCGAATAAATTAAACTTCCCTTAAACTTGTTGAGTTGCAGCCAGGAAAAAAGAAAAAAAGAAAAAAAATTCCCCCCCAAATCTGAGCAAAAACTACAAGTGGACAGGGGCTGGGCACTCTTTAGAATGGAGTATAAAATTGGCTCCGGTCACAGAGAAAGCCTTTACTAAACATATGTTGCAAGTTGCGAGTACTAATTCTATCCATATTTGTCTTTCATTTATGTGGCTTTCATTTGTGGCTGGGTCTGCCTTACAGGTGCTCTGTGTTCCAGAGTGGAGATCAAAAGAATTCACAGGAAGCCATTTCTCAGGATTTCAGGAATGTACAGCCAAGAGTTAAAATGCTGCTTGGTGTTACCATTTTTTTTCCCTAAGCAAGGCAACCAGGTTTCTCAGGGAAGCTCCTCTCTTAAAACAACAATAGCAACAGCAACAACATTGCTATGTATGCGCCTCAACCTAATATTTACCTTCTAGTTGTCAATATTCTTAGCATGCTGTGTTTCCATAATCTCTGTGGAGCAATGGGTTGTAATTAACACAGGGGACAGGCTCAGCATTGCTGCGCTTTGCCAAGAACTTTTAATTGGCAATAACTGATGTATATTTCACATAGCAGTTAGCTTAAGTCTTGCTCTGGTCAAGCAGTTGATGTAAGACAGAAACTCCTCCGAGGCAGCAGGAGGTGGCTGGGAACGTGCAGTGGGCGTCCTGACATGGCCACAGTGACCTGGCAGGAGAAGGGGAAACAGACGGGTTTTCCGCCCGTTGCCTGAAGTATCCTGCTGCATCCCACCTGGGATGGAGAATCGGTTTGGCTTCTAAAATCGGGGCTTCATCTGGAAACCCAGTTTTCCTTCATCCAACCACTTATGTTAGGATTCATGAGAGGAATCGTCTGGGATCCTACTTTGTTGACCTGAATATGCTATGTCCATTCCAAAATATGCTGCTGCCATCTATTTTTTTCCCCCTCATGTCTTGGCGTCACATTTGGGAATTAGAAAAATCTGAGCTTGCTCTAGGAACCGATCTTTATAAACGCTCTACATGAAAAATGCATTTAGATGACTGGGTTTCAAATAGGGCCCTTCAAGCTCCTGACATGTTCTGAGGGTGTGCCTGGCAGCATGTCACATCTGACACATATGTCTGGGCTCCCTCAGGCCTCTTAGGCTGAGGACCTGCCATTTCGTTCTAGGATTCTGTCATTTTCCTCCTGAGTGGTCTGTAGGCCTCACATCCATTTGTTATTTTGTTTGTTTGTTTCTAGGTTTCAAGAAATGCAGTGTTAGGACTGATGTGTATATATATATATATATAAACTATAAGATATTCTGGCACAGCTGTAATTAGAAAACAATGCAGTTAGCTCCAAATGAATTAGCTGTCAAGTGAGACAAATAGCCATGGTCCCTGGGATGCTTCTTTCCCAGAACTTTATTTTGCTGCCATCTGCCAAGATGACAATGTTTTGTGGTGGGATGTACATTGGATTAAGAGGCAGGAGACCTTGTTTATAGTCCTGTGACCAACAGGTTGTGTGAATATGAGTGAGACAAGTCCCTCTCTGTGCTTTGGTTTCCTCATTTAGAAACAAATGGATGGAACACTTTAATTTTTAAAACCTTTCAGCTTAAACAATTTAGGAATCTTACTCATGCTATTGAATGACTGTTAATAATGAGTTCCGTTTCCACTTGCTCTGTCCTCCACTTAAGCTCTTCCCCTACCTCATCAGAGGAACTTGACGGAGGGAAAAAGGCAGATGACAGGTTAGAGAGAAAGGAGGAAACTGTTAATAGGTTATTCATGAGCAGTGTCAGTTCCTGCCTGTCCCGGCACCATCTCAAGCCTTAGTGTCAAGAGGGTTGTCTTCCAGCATCAGTTCATTGGAATTCTTGAGACAGTAGAAGCCAATCCTGAAGCTGTCAAGAGCTCCATCCCCACCATCCTGGGAGTGAGGATGGGTGGGTAGGTGGGTGAGAGTTTTCTACATTACTCTCCCAAATTCCAGAATCTGCTGGTCTTATGGGAGACTCTGGATTTACTGATATACAATTGTCAATTCCTAGGCTTCTCTGTTTTTTGAGGAGGCCCCAGTTCTCTAGAACGAAAAGAACATGACTTTGGACCTATGTGTTGCCAACCTTCAAGGCCAGGTAGGTTCATGGTATTTGTGCAGATGGAAAAATACTCACAGAGACGTTGGGATGTCTGGCATGCCTTTATTCACGGGTGGGTGAGCCACGCGTGCTGCAAGCTGTGTGTCTCTCTGCATGCCTCATGTCATGGCCCTTGATCCCCAGTGTGGCGCCCATCATGGCACCTGTCCCCTTGTATGTCTCTCATCATCATTGCCCTCAGCAGGGAGTTCCTACCTGTTTAAATACTAGAGGAGAACAAAACTGGAAAACTACCAGAACATTACGTAACATGACGTAATTCTGCACCTCCAAGCCCACTTCATGTTGTGGGTACAATTTATCGGACCCAGTCTCAAGGCTGTGAGAACACTGGTTATCAGGCCCCTCCAAGGCTATGGGAACACTGCTCCCCTCAGTTCCCCAGACACCTGGGTGAGGAAGCCAGGCTGCCTCCACTTACCCTACAACCTGGTTACTATAAGCTCCCTACTTCTCTATCTACAATAGATACTGATTACGGCCCCTGCATCCCCAGTCACTGTCTGATGTCTGACTTCACAGGGAATGGGCTTTCATGGACCAGGATGCTTCCGCTCACCACACTGAAAGTATGGGTGCACCCCACAGGCTTCTGCTGTAGCCTCCTCACCATGATCCTTGGGATTTGGACGTCAGTCTTGACTGAGCACAAGATTTATACGTCCTTTTTCTTCATAACTGGGACCTCTGATCACCTTTGACCCATAACTCAGGCTCTTAGCTCCATCCTTCAGCTCAGTTTTTTTCTATGGACAACCATTGAAATCTTAGATTTTCTGCCAGGGGAACCATGAGGAACTGTTGTTTGACAAATAGGAGAAGGAGCTCTCATGTCACTGACATTTTTGGGTTGTGGAGTGGAGTCTCTACAGGGCTCTGGTTGTTTGGCATATATTTCCTCGGGAAATCTGAGATTATAAGCATTCTAGAAGCAAAGCATTTTAGAACTGAAGTTGACCACATCAACAGAAATGCTCACATATTTTTCTTGTCTTTAAGAGGTAATAAGTACATAGCAAATTGCCCTGCCAGAGCTAGTGGAGAATTTAATTAATTGCTTGTTTGTAACACATGGAGTCATTCCTGAGTGGCCTCAATTCGTTTGTCCAAAACTAACCCCAAAGATGAATTGCACATTAGATTTATTACCTATAATTTTGTAGCTTGCAGATGCTACTGTGGGAAGCGGTTACTAATTTAATAATTTAGAAACAACTTGGGAATAGTTGAGTGGAAATAAAGGCATTTGATTCTGCTTTATGAGCTCAGATTTTTTAGGGGGAGGGATAGTATTTATGAGTTTGATGAGCAGGAACTTTGGGTCCCATTAGCGGTCACAGCTGTTCACTGTGAACGTGGCAAGTTGCTGCGTTGAAGAAGTAGCTGTCAGGTCAAAGGTGGGGGCAACATCACAAGGTGTTTGCAAGTGCTTGTCAATTCCTGGGGAAGCAATTCTTGGTCTAAATGGTATAAATTTAAAAAAAGAAATGTCTCTGATATTAGACATAATTATTTAGCCATCATTATTTGTGATTGCTGTAGCTCTTTGGCTCATTGCCAAGGCAAGGCAACCCCATTTATAATGGAGGCCCCTATATAGTGTGCACGTAGGAATGCTCCAGACCGCAGATGGGGTTTGCTAGCCGGCAGGAATTGGTGCCCAGCAGAACTGATGCTAGGGGGTTCTAGGGGGTTAAAGCTGCAGATGTCCTTTGAGATCATTTAAACCCACCCTCTGTTTTAAAATTGAAGGAATTCAGACTCAGGATGTGAAAGGAGGTGATCAAGGTCACCTATCTTTCTAGCAGAAGAAATGTAGAATCCAGGACTCCTGCTTCCTGGTTTAGTTCTCCTTTTCCATATGTTGAAAAGGATTGGAACTAAATGAGAAAAACAATAGTTAAGATATTGCTTTCTTAGGTGTTTTTAATGGATTTCTGGTGAGGAAGCTGAGATGCATAACATTTGAAGGGGCTTCTACTCAGCTCATTTCAGCTTATTCTCTTCCCGTGATGTGTCTATTGCAACCTGTTTTCTCCTTCTTTTTAAAAAGAGATGCCTAAATAGGAATTGAATGATTCTATTGGCTTTTGTTTTCTGTCAGTGTATGGAACTAAGACCAGATAAATGATCTCAAATGAATTATGCAAAGTTTCCATGAAGTGAGGGATAACCAGTTGAGAAAATGTGCTTTTGCCCTTTTGTCTGGGAACTATGCACAGAATGTGCGTCTGGGAGAAACCTAGGCATAGGAAAGGCCTGCGATACTGAGTTGAGGATAAATTAGAGGCCCGATGATGGCAGACAGGCAGGGAGCAGCTGGTGTGAGGCCTCTAGAGGGCAGTGTTAACTTTTGAATCAGCCCTGAAATGGGTGGCTGTCTAAGGCCAAATGAAATAAACAGTACTGAATGTCTTGGACATAGGCTTTTTCTGTAGTTCTAGACATGCAAGGATAAGTAATTATGTTTTGGTACTTTTTTCAAGCCTGGATATCCTGGACTCATTTTGAAGTTCTAATCTTTGAAGTGTAGAGAAAAGGACACAAGATCGAGAGAGAGTATTAGCAGATCTGGGATCCAGGCCTAGTTCTACTACTAATTAATTCAGTTCCCTCATCTGAAAAGTTAAGTGATTCTAATATTTCTTCTTTAAATTCTAGGAGTCAGCTGGTTCTTCTTTTCTGCCCCATGCAATACTCAATTTTATCCCAGGGCTTACCTCTGACTTTTACAGAGTTATCAGGATGTGCTCTGTGGACGTAAATCTCACCCGTCTTGGCTACAAGGTCAGGCTTCTCTTCCAGGGATGTTTCTTGCAGTATCGCCCTTCCAAAGTCGACACTGTGGTCTATCAAGACTCACTGAAATTGCTTTTCAGCAAAAATGCTTAATGACCCTTGTTATAAGTTGAAATGTGTCCCTCCCAGCCTGCTTCATATGTTGAAGTTCTAATTCCCAGCACCTCAGAATGTGACTTTACTTGAAATATGGAAGTTTCAGATGTAATTGGTTAAGTTAGGGTGAAATCACACTGGAGTAGAATGGACTCCTAATCCCATATGACAAGTGTTCTTAAAAAAAAGAGGGAAATTTGGTTACAGACAGGCACACAGGGAGAATGCCATGTGAAGATTAGACTTATGCTGCTATAAACCAAAGAACTACCAGAGGCCAGGGGAGACACTGGGAATAAATCCTTCCTTTGTGTCTTCAGAATGAGCATGGCCCTACTGATGCTTTGATCTCGGACTTCCAGACTCAGAACTGTGAGACAGTAAACTTATGCTGTCTAAGCTGCTCAGTTTGTAGTACTTTGTTATGGCAGCTCTGGCAAACTCATATGATCTGAATGGGAATTCAGTTAAGTCATTGGAATATGTGGGATGTGATGTTTCCTGCATGGCTGGGAAATCGCAATGACTTAGTCCTGCCTCCAGCATTGTACTCCACCAAGGTCAGTATTACGGCGTTATCAGAATGACAACAATTTTTGCATGACTTGGGACATGTGATAAATTTGGAAGGAAGAATGCTCCCATCAGGGGTAGTATAATTTATCTTTCTTTAAAATTTAATAACCCTTTATATTGTTCAGTGTTGTATGATACTCCCCCAAGCAGACTCTTTCTTCACTCTGTCAGTTACATTCTTCTCTGTTCTCTGTACTACTTGGGTCCCTATGTTCATCATCGGGCGTTGGTCACTCACTGCCTGGATAACTTTTGTTGGGGAGACTAAAGTCAGCATGCCAGCAGATTCAAATCCCAGGCATGTGCACCATTTCTCTTGTTTTAATTGACTCCTCAATTTTGCTTTTGATCTTGAGATATGTTTTCACTAAGTTTCTTTCCTTATATTTGGGGAACAGAAGATTAGCATTATATCTTTTTGTCACTAAATAGGAAAGATACTTGTGTCAAAAAATATTTTTAACAAACTGTAATCTAATTATCAGAAGAGGGATTAAAGGTGGACAGTATTTTCATGTCCTTTTGACAAAACCAATTAGGTGGTTTAAAAATGTTTTTCATTAACCCAAGACAGGGTATAGATCATCTACTACTTATTCTACATTAAAGATACAAAGGACAGAAATTTAAAGTTTTATTATTTTTTTCCATACTAAACTGAAATCTAAATTTCCTAGCAGTAAAGGCAAATGAAAATATCATGACTATAATCTTCTATGTTTTAGCACAAGGAAGCATACAATCTCATCCAGAGAGGATTAAGTAACCAGCCTTTGTTTATTGGGAAGGTCTTGAGTTCCTGGTGACATATATGAGATTGGCAGGAGTCTTGGACAATGTTTTGCAGAAGGCTCTATTCTAAGTAAAAGAAGACCCTCTAGATACTGTTGTACAACGTAGGCATAGATTTGTGAATTGCCATGTATAAAATAAATTGATGGGATAAATTGCCTTGGACAAAAGCAGGATAGCTCAGGGAACTCAGTTTATGTCAATAATGGAATCTGTGTCACTTGAACTGCAGCTCATTTTGCTTAAAAAAGGCTCCTTATTATTTACAAAAAAAATAAAAATAAAAAAAAGCAAGATAGCCCTTTTAAGGTCTGTTTCCATTCCATGAAGCTCTGTTTGCTTGTGTGCTTCTAGGGAACATGGACTTTCAATCAAAATCACTTGGAAATTGATAATTAATTATAAAATATCAATTGCAAATATTAAAATCCTTTGAATTACTCACAGTTTTACTCCTTGGATACAGCTAATTGTGGATTGCATTAGTTACTTGTAGCTGTGTAACAAATTACTCCAAAACTTCATGGCTTAAACCAACGAACTTTTGTTATATCTCAGCTTTGGTGGATCAAGGATCTGGGTGCACTCAGGGTCTCGTCTGGCTGCGATCAAGGTGCTGGCTGTGGAAGGATCTACCTCCAAGCTCACCCATGAGCTCACTCATGGCTGTTGGCAAGATTCAATTCCTTGCTGGCTGTTGGCCACAGACCTCCCTCGTTCCTTTCCACATGGAGTTCTCCATAGGCAATTTGCAACATGGAAGCTGAGCCAGCACTTGAGAGAGAAGGAGAGAGTGAACACAGAAAAGAGTCTTTCTGTAACCTAATCTTGGAAGTGATATTCCCTCCCTTTTGTCATATATTGGTTGTTAAAGTGAGTCACCAGGTCCAGCCCACTTACAAGGGAAGGGGCTACACAGGATGTGAATGCCCGGAGATAGGCAACCCTGGGAGCCACTGCAGAGGCTGCTTACCACGTACATTGATGGTAGATTTTGTTAGGTTAACTATGTTTTAATTGAATAATTTGAACTGATGTGTTACTACCTTTCTATCAAAAAGTGGTTTATCTCAGAGGGGATATATAGGAAATTCCATACTTATTGAATTATTTTCCTCTACTGTTTCATGATATAATATTAAATGATATTTGCATAGTATTTTACCACTTTTCAGCACAGAAATACTCTCAAAAACTCTGTAAAGGAGGAATTAATACAGTAATTTGACAGGTGATAGAGGTGTCCTTCAGAGAGAAAAGTGGACTTTTGCCATAGTATACAACTCTAAATATGGCTTTCAAAATTACTTTTAATGCATAATTTATGAGAAATTTTTTGTCCAAAAATTTTTGTACACATCTAAGGAAGAAGTGTTTTTTTAAAACTATCTCTTGCTCATTTATTTGTATGTGCAGCAAAGAACATGTGTATATGCAAAAACTAAAAAATGAGACAGAATTGTGTTATTTTCAATTTCTTTAATCTTTCCTAATGACACCAGCCCTGGAGTTGAGTTGCAGGAGATTGGGGAATATTTCTGCTGTGAAAGTTTAGGAAATAACCAAGTTTGGATCTTGTTTCTACTTGCACATGACTGAAAAATTTTTATGATCCTTTTTTTCCACTGGCATGATTCTTTGACCCAATCAGAAAGGCATCTTCTGTATTCTTTTTCTGCTCATTTTAGAAACTGAGAGAATAGAGGCCCTGGTTTGAAGATGGGCAGAAGGAAAGGAAGTAAAAGGGAAGGATGAAAAGGTTCAGAGCAGACAGAGTGCAGGGCAGCCGCACGCTGATTTCTAGCTGTGCACTCAGGATGTAACTGCCCTGGAAAAGCCACTGCATCTGTCCTGGTCAGCTGGGTGAGGGGTAATGGCTCTATCCACTTTTACACAGGTCAGGCTGGGGTGTATGGAAATACCACCCTGCTCAGGTCAGTTGTAAAAATTAGGTAAAACAGATTGGAGACGATGGGTTGTTTGACAGAATTAGCTGGTTTTATAGCGATTTTGACCACCATAATGGCAAAATCAGCTGTGCGTGCAGAAACTGTCATTTTTATAGTTCACTTGATGAAAAACAGTAGCATATGACACAAAAGTTGTGAGAAAACTTTGGAACTTTATAGTCTCTGAAAAGTCATAGAAAAAAGTCTTTCGTTCTTTTGCTAGTGTTCTCATTTTAAATTATGTTTCTATGGAAAATAACTTCAATCACTGTGAGTGTGGATGACCTCTGTTACCTTCATGGCAGGCTGTCTCACCCCCAGACTCTGTTAAGACCTTTCCACCTTACACTCTGCATTCCTATAAACATTCATAAAACACCTCTGTCACCATCTACACAGAACCTTAATGGATTCTTATTCTTGAAAATTTAAGGCCATATTTCTAACATTTATTCAAGGTTTGCGTCAACTTTTCTATACATTTGGAACACTGTTTAACTAATTTGTAATCCAACCATGTTAACACTTAATTTTTAGATCCAACAGGCTACTCGACACCTCAACTTAGATAGAAACATCTCACATGTTATATGCCTAAAACAACGACTTGTGATTCCCATTTCCTCCCACAGTTCCTCCCCTAGGCTTCCCCATCTCAGTATATGGCGTCACCATCTACCATCAGGTCAGAAGGTTAGAAATCATCCTGGATTCCTATGCTTCCCTTATGACCCCGTCACAGCCAAGCCATCACCATGTTCTATCCATATTACCTGTTAAATAATCCAAGTAAGACTATTTCCTGTCACACCCATTGCTTTCCTCTAGTCTGAGCTACCATCTTCTCTTACTAGATGACTTTAAGAGCTCCTAAATATTCTTCTGTTTCCATACTTTCCCCTTAAAACCTCAACTTCTGCACATAAAAAGGAATATTTAAAACATATATCAGCTTTATCACTCCACTTCTAAAACCCTTCAATTACTCCCCACATCATCTATTGCTCTGGCCGGAAGGTCCTGCATGACTTGACTTCTATTTCTGTCACCATTTCCCGCATTGCTCACTGTGTTCCATGACACTGGTCTTCTTTTTATTCCTAGCAGGCCACTTGTTCCCTCCCCAAGGCCTTTGTTCTTCCTTTTCCTGTCACTTCTGACCAGGATGTTGGTTCCCCAGAGCTTCACATGGCTGGCTCCTTCTGGTCATAGATTTTGGCTCAAACGCTGTCTTTCCAGAGAGGTCTTTCCTGGCCATCCAATCTAAACTAGAGTTCTGTACACTTTCTATTCTATTTTCTTAATTTATATTTTTGTAGGCTTATCTCTATCTGAAGTCATTATTTTTTTGTTCACCTACTTATGTCTGCTTCTTGCCGGTGGATTATGAGCCCCCTGTGGGGTGAAGCCTCCTCTGTCTTCTAAGCCCCCTTCACTGTGACACCCCAGCCACCACCGCGGGTGGGGGGGCACTGCTGTAGGTGCTCCAAGCACTTTTTACACAGAATGGAACTGTATTGAAGCCAAATTGGTCAAGTTATGGGCATTTTTAAAGCCATTTCCTTTGATCTGAATACCACAGGCTTTCCCTCTCTACTGTTGAAAATTATTTACATCTTTCAAAGCCCCATTCGAATATCATCTTTCTCAACTTCTCTATATATAGTTATGGCCCCTCCTCTGCAGTTCCTGTGACTATTATTGTCAGATTCATCAATTTTTTAATTGTCCATATGTCTTCTTGAAGTGTGGATTATCTTTTGTGTGTGTGTCTGTCTCACATCCTCAACTGGATTAAGAGTCCTCTACAAACTGTGATCTAAAGATAGTCTATGCATTTTTCTACTGGTGACGCTATTAAATATGCTGTGAATATATAGCTATTGAGTATTTATTAATTCATTTTGTTATCATACCAAGGCATAGTTTTAAAAGTCAATTTATAAATTCAAAATAATTCTTGCTATTGAGTGATTGCTAATATGTTTATTTAAAATGGTACTATGGTAAGGGTGTATCTACAGAAATTAATTCCCAAATAATTGGTACCCACTGGAAGCTGTAACAATAGGCTGCTGGGTTCTGCTCTTCCTTCTGTTTGTATAGGCAGGTGTGACTTCACAGATTTGTCATAGACACAGTAAGTCTTTGAGAATACACGCAGAACAGCTAAACTAACCCACAGGCAAGAAACTTAAGAGATGCACTTTATAAAGAAGAAATTGTTACTAGAACTCAAACTTTATTTAGGAAAAGCAAGTACCCTACCTTGTAGAAGGATCAGTGTCAAAAGAAATAATGTTGTCTTTGACCAAACACAACTCACTCTTATCATTTAAGAATTTGCCAGTCCGATACATTCCCCAACTCTTCGTCCCTCTCTTCCCCTAGGAAATAGCATGCAACAAAATCAAGCATCACAGCCATCAACTTCTCAACTTTCTATTCTCTCTTTACAATGAGAATAACAAATTTCTCTCATTTACAATGAGAAGAGAGAATTTCTCTCTTCCCTCTCTCTATCTTATTATTTTATTTTTTATTTTAGAAAGAGGGGAAGGAAGGGAGAGAGGGAAAGAAACAGTGACATGAGAGCAAAACATTGATTGGTTTCATATACTCCCCAACCGGGGACCAAACCCACAACCCAGGTATGTGCCCTGTTGAGGAATTGAACTGGTGACATTTTGCTTTGCAGGACGACGCCCAGCCAACTGAGACACACTGGCAGGGGCTGCAGTGTTGTCTAGGCACTCATTTCTCCTTATCTGATTCCCCTCCTTTTCCAAGGCAGGAGTATCCCTAACTTCAAAGACAATCTACCATCTAACTATAGATCCTACTTTTTCCCAGGTGTCTAGGACTTGAGCCATAATTACCTCTTTTCCTCTGTACTTAACTTCTAACTGAACTGCATATTTTTTCAACATACTGTCCTATCTTGCCTTCCCTTTACATGAGCTTATAGAAGGAATAGTTCACACTCATTTCTCCATCCTTTAATTTATACTACTAAGACAGATCTAACCATCTCCCCATTTAAATGGTATTGTAATAAATAAAGAGATGTTTTAAAGCAAAATTTCTAGTACAGTTTATCCTTGCTATTTGTGATAGCCATGTTCTATAAAGCCATTGCATCATTAGCATATACTGCGTTGTTGCTGTCGGGGTTCGGTTCCTGTATTTAGGGGAGGTTAGTCTCTGGTCGTATTTTCCCCACCTGATCCATATATAACCTTGTTGTGTGTGTTTGCGGTTCTGTTTAAAGGTACTTTATTTAATGCATATGGTTGATTTATTAAAAATCTTAATCTTGGGAATGCCATCTCATCATTTTTGTTTTACTGTAGTCATTGGAAGGAAGTCACCAGATCCAACCTATGGAGGAGAGGGGGTTACGCAGGGGATGTGGGTACTAGGGGGTGAAGGTCATTGAAAACGATTTTAAAAGCTATCTTTCCCACCCACTCCCATCCACCTTTCCCTTTTGTCCTCTTATACCATATATATTGAGCAACTGTCTTGTACTAGGTACTATAGAATGTACTCTAGGAAAGTATAATAAAATCTTGTTGATTACCAAAATTATCCAAAGAAGATTTAACAAATACAGACTCTTGGATCTTACCTCTAGATAGTCAGATATAAGAAATCTAGGTAACATTGGGAATGTGTACTTTAAAAACACCTCTGGAAATTCTGATAACGTGTCAGGAGTAAATTTATTTCTTTAGGATTCTTTGTCTCAGGAATTGCCAGTCTAATGGGGAAACTGGTAAACCAGTAATTACTATCGAGTTAGGTAAATGCTGTGTTGGAGTCATGCACAGGGTAGTTTGAAGTATAGAAGAAGAACATTTAAGTGGGGAAGTTAGTGGGTGGAATAGAGTCAGTAACTGCTTCTTAGAGGTTGTATCTTTGAACAAGTATTGACTTAGGAGTAGGATTGGCAAAGAATAAGGGAAGAGAAATGGATCTGAGGTAGGAGAAATGATGTGTAGCAAATTACAGAGGCCTGAAAACATGACAGGAAATTTTAAATAGTTTGGTATGAATGGGAGGGGGCGCCATTCTCTGGGAATACTCAATGGCCTACGTGTGAGTACAGTGAAAGGGGACAGCTGGGTTTCCAAGGATTGGCATTTTGCTTTGAGGTTGGTGCAGCAGGTTAAGGGACTTGCAGATAGTGGCAAAAGAGTGATTGAATGATTGAGAAAGGCTATGAACTAGAGCAGGAAGGGGGTGAAATATAGGGAGAAAATAGAGGGTGAAGACCTCTACAGGTTCCTGAGTGCATTTGGAAGTTGGTAAGGGGAGCACCCACACATTCAGGAAGCCTTGGAACAGAGGTTATAGAGATGAAGCGCTTCATGGCATGGTTCTAGGAGGACCAGAAATTGAAACTGACCTTGAAGAAACAGATGGACACAGAAGTAAGGGAAAATCCTGATGGACACAGAAGTAAGGGAAAAAAGTTGGCAATGAGTCGGTCATATGACAATCAGCAAAGGTTAGCTATTTTAACCCAGAACATGAAAACCTTAAATTTGTTTTTGATAGGCACCAATTAGTAGGCAGAATTTTCATTTTTAGTGGAAGGATGATCTTTCAGGGAGGCGCATATAACTTGAAGGCTTCTTTTTATTCTAGCAGGGTGAGTAGATCCAATGGATCCTGTAATTTAAAAAAAATTAAGTTTTATAATGTATAATGAATTGATAGCTTCAAATTATGACTGAAAAAATCGCAAGACTGAAAACCTTTTTCTTTCTGCTTGAAAATCAGAAGAATTTTTCTGTTTCCTGAGAGAGAAATGCTAGATTACTAGTGGGAAGAAGCCCGCCACTTGAACATGACTCTACCCCAGTTGCCGTGGGCCTCTGGGGAGAGGTCGTGGAGACCCGCAGCACCCTTACCCCCCACGGGGGCTGTCTCTAGTGCTGGAGAGGGTTTCAGACACCAGCCTTCACCCAGTGAGACGCACATTAAAAATGTCTCTGAAAGCATTCTCCCTGAAATGTGTTGAAAACATCTCAAATGGTTCCAAACCACACATGCTCACCTTCCTTTGGAATGAGCTTGAGTTCTCCAATGAATCATGATTAGAGACCACATCGTAAAATATATGAAATGGTTCAGTGAAGAATTGATGACAAATTCTAATCCAGATGGTTGGAGATGTAAGCAATAATTTTATCACTTATAGTCTCTTTAGAGGTTTCATTCTCACACAAAGCTGCTGGTTGTTATGGTTTCATGTTATTTAACATCTTTGGAGTCAGTGGTGCTATGGCGATTATACAATGTATGAACCTAAGAAAGAGTTGGAGCTCTCAACCCATCGCAAAAACACGGCTCCCGTTATGTCAGTCTCACCTCGTGGGTCCATCGCGTGTGTTTTAAATGGTTTGGAGAACATTTTCTTCATTTTCCATTTTCGAGACTATGGTTTCCGGTGCAGAAAGCAAAGCAGAACCGAACCAAATTTGTGATGCCTGAGGATCTTCAAAGTTTTCCAAATGATTCATGAATTGATAACTAGTAGACTCAGCCATGTGGGGCATTTGTTTGTTGCCTCTGATGGCCTGAATCCCTCCTCTTATAAACAAATTCTTTTTGCATATTAAGGACATGACATAAAACCTCATGGTAATGCCCCAGCAGCTGGCACTCTCTTAGCAGTGAAGCTCTGCTCTCAAGATTTATGGGAGAACTGCTGATTGTAATTTACTGAATTTACTGAAATGCTCAGAAGTCTAACTTGAAATGAGAAACTCAGACTAGGAAACATATTCTCAGACTATTTACTGACTTCTTACTGTGGTAGTGGGGAGATCTCAAACCAGTAAATCCAACACACAGGCTTAGGGAACAGACGAGTCGGAGTTGTTTAGATAGGTATGTATGACATTTGGCTCGTAAATCTGCCTTTGTTGTAAGGATAAATATGGACCTTTTGATTTATCTGTGAAGATGGAAAGTGTGTGTTTTAAAATGTGTCTGTCAACACTGGCTTGGGTTGTGATAACAGGGGAATGGGACGAGTGTCCTTTATAATGAAAATCCTTTTTGTTTTAAAAGTTCTTTAATGTCTTACATGCTCATTACAGAAAGCCTGAAAAACACAGACAACCAAAACCAGCCTGGTTTTATTATTAACCAGCCTAATAAAATGCCCTCATATTCTACTCCACACAAAGACAATTGTATATTCCATTCAGTTTGGCATGTATCCTTCTTGATTTATATGTCCTATGTTATCACATCTACGGCATCATACCTGTCGTCCCTCTTGTCTGACTGCGAGCTGTCATTACCCACACCCACCGCCTGTGTGAGGGGCTGAAAGGTCATGCTCGTGCGCCCTACTGATCATTAAGGCCCTATCTGGGTTTTATAGTTTCCTCCTTAGGTGTCCTTCCATTACTCTCCTTTTCTTCTCCTTCTCCTTTTTCTTTTGCTCACCCTCTTACTGTGTGATTGTTTGCAAGTTACTTAACCTCTCTGTGTCTCAGTCTTTAAAAGTATTTCTAAATAAGAGTTTTTATGAGAAAAACACAGGGGAAGTAGTGTAAGGTGCCTGGCACAGTGTCTAACCAAAGCAAAGCTCAACGAATGGCCGCTGCCGAACTGAATGAACCTTTGGTGGGGAGACTTGCAGTCTAAGTGCCGTGACACTTGGGGCAATAGGCAGGCACACTGTAGAGAAGTTATAACGGTCACCAGCGGCAATAGGCATGAGAGAATCGGTTTGGAACATGACACACTGATTCATAAACCTTTAAAAATTTCCAGACAAACAGGTTTAGTGCACATTTATCACGATTTTCCTGTGACTTACTCTCCTCTCTAAAATCTGTGTATTCTTAAAATCTCTTTGCCCTTTTTCTGTGTTTAATATATGTTTCTCTTCTGGTTAGCATATCTTATGTTTTGAATTGTAGGGATTATTTTGAACGTGTCTAATAATGGTCGTTGGATTTCGGGTTCACCTCACACAGCTGTTGGAAACGAGCCTGGACTAAGAGAAGGACGGCGGGTTTGCTCAGTCGCCACCAGCCCTCAGGCTGAAGTCGCACCCTCCTGGGACCCCCCCCGGGTGTGCAGAGGCCAGTGTTGACCTTGTCTCAGGAGAGGCCAGTCCTGACAGAGCTGAGGACTCTGCGTACATGTTCATTTGGCTTTTGATGTTAGGGTTAAGAACGTTCAAATGGCACAAGACATGCCCTCCATGGCTCTGTAGATTATTGATATCAAAAAGATCTGCTCAGTTCACTTTGCTTCAAGAAATTTAAGTAGCTTCAGAAACCAAACTCCTGATGTTAACGCATTTCATTAATTAAAGACAGCTGAGAATTCAAAGAAGACAGGAAAATGACACCAGAATCCACCCCTCCTCCAAAACCCCCACTTATATCTCATCTTAAATTAAGCAAATTAAATAGGTTGTGTTAAAAGTGGTCCCTGCTGACATGGCTAAGTTAGAACTGGCATGTGAATCTACTCTACTAACAAATAGAATGTGTTGCTTAATCCTGGAATAGCTCTTAAAATCAGTGGCTAAACAATTGCCTAATTGGCAAACGTTCTGGATGATTGAGATGATTTCAGTAAAAAAAAGTCACCCCAGCCCCCCGACTGTGGAGGGTGTCTGTGATGCAGTTGTGTGGGAAACAGCAGGCTTGGGGTGGGCTGGCAGGGGGCAGGAGACAGCCAGACAGATGTCAGGCTCTGAATTAAGCCAGGGATTTAGGAGCCAGGAGAGGAAGACTAGGGAGTCAGTAGTTGAATGTGGCCAAGAAGGAGATGGAGGTCAGGAAGCCAGGACTCCAGACAGGGTCAGGGACGTCTGAGAGGTGAAGCGTGGAAGAATCAGGGGCTCAGAAGTTCAGATCCCTTGCAGATCTGGAATAGCACAAGCAAGCGAAACACATGGAAGAATCAAACCAGCAGATGTACAAGCCAGTTAGGGTCTTTTGTACTCCTCTGTCTGGCAGGGTTGGGCTGGTATTATTTCACCAAATTTTATAACCCCAGGAGGCTAGAGTGATGTGGTCTGTTCCAAATTCCTGCTCCTTTACAGACCAGGTGTGTGCCCAAGGAATATCCCTAAGCTTTAATTTTTTCTTCTTCTTCTTCTTTTTTTAACTGAAAAGTACTGAATTTTATTTTTGGTTAAATAATCTCAAGGGAAGGGATTAACATTTAAAAAAGAAAACCACACTTGGTAGTCTCTAGGGAGTCACATGGTAAGGTCTGCTCACACCTTGAGAGGAGGTGGCTGTCTGCTCCAGCAGGTCTTCTGGGCAGCCAGCCCCTCTGGGCAGCCCCTCCGCACCGCTCCTCCTGGGTGAAGCTTACACGTCCTTGAATGCACCGAGGCCTGAGCAATGTTCGTTTTGGGTGGCTCCTGGGAGAGTGTAGAGTACTGGCATTCAGCCGGGAGAGAGAAGAGCACTTGTTTTCCTCCCGGCTCTGTCAAAAACAAAGTGGATTTCCCTGGACAAATCACTGAACCTTTCAGGCCCAATGTCTTAAGGCAATGTTCAAAAGAGTCAGAAATTGTTGATCATGGAAAACTCTTCACACGTCATCCTTCTGGGGGGCTGTGAGGTCAGGAGAATGTCAGTAGTGTCACATGACGTGCGCGTGTGACAGCAGCAAAGCACCCCAGGTGTGAGCGCTTTACTTTCCAAGTAGACCTGGAGGTTCCCAAACAGCTTCTCTGGAGTCCGGAGAGCTCCTAAGCTTTCATTTCTTCACCTGTTCGCGGGCATACCATTGTCCACATTCCGTGGGTCTTCTGAAAGTGTGCTCATTTTGTGATAACTCACCTGTGCACTTGATTTGTATACTTTTCTGGTTGTATGGTAGGTATCAATAAAATGCACGGAATTGCACTTGTAAATAGACTCTCGATAGAGCCCAGGTCTCACGTGAACGGTTCTTTAAACTGGCTGCACTTTGCCACCCTTGTTTGCATGCGGCCGTCTGTCTTTTTAAACAGAGGCGATTGTGCTTTCTTTGTGAAGGGGATTGGATTATAGTTGGGCCTAGACAATCTCAAGCAGTAAAAAATTCAGGACAGCAGCTGCTACAATGTATCAAACACCCAGACAGGCAAACATATAAATACCTATAGATAATTGTTAAATTTAAATTTTTCTGCTTGGAATTATGTGAGTATCATCTCCCAGTCATGGGAAATTCTGGAGTGTTAATAGGTGTTAAGGTACAATAATCTTCCATGGACAACTGAGTTTTGTAAATGACTAAGAATTTCTTTTTAAGTTCTTAGATCTTCCAGAGTTTTTAATTTCTAATGTGTTTTGGGATTCTTTAGAGATAAATGGAATTTTGCATAATTTTTTTTGAAATTGAACTATATCCTTGTAAATCTGTTTGGGACATGCTAATGTAGTTTTGACCCACAGTTTGGGTTGAAATAGATTAGGTTGGCTAATTGATATTGATATTCTTACAAAGAAATTATCATAATTTCCTTAATTCTTAGGCTACTGTTATAACTTTATTTAGAAACTGAGAATATATACGGGTCTTTTATATCCTTGGTTAGGTTTATTCCTAGCTATTTTATAGCAATCTTTTATTTTATAGCATTCTTTTTGTAGCAATTGTGAATGGATTGTTTTCTTATAATTTCCCTTCCTGTTAGTTTGTTATTGGCATATAAAAATGCAACAGATTTCTGGATATTAACTTTGTATCCTGCTACTTTACTGAATTCATTTGTCAGTTCCTTGGTGAAATCTTTGGGGTTCACTATGTACAGTATTATGTCATCTGCAAATAATCACAGTTTTACTTCTTCCTTTCCAATTTAGATGCTCTTTATTTCTTCTCCTTGTCTGGTTGCTGTGGCAAGGACTTCCAGTGCTGTGTAGAATAAGAGAGGTGAAAGCAGACATCCCTGACTTGTTCCCAACATTAAGGGGAACGTTTGTAGTTTCTGCCCATTGAGTATGATGCTGGCAGTGGGTTTGTCATATTTGGCCTTTATTATATTTAGGTATGCTCCCTCCATTTACTCTTTGTTGAGAGTTTTCATCATAAATGGGTGCTGGATTTTATCAAAAGCTTTTCTGCATCTATTGATATGATCATATGGTTTTGTTCATTTTGTTTTTTTATGTGGTGAATCGGATTTATTGATTAGTGAATGTTGTACTAACCTTCATTCCTGGAATAAATCCCACTTGATTGTGGTTGGAGGAATCACACTAACATGAAACTATACTATAAGGCCCTAGTAACCAAAACAGCATGATGCTGGCATAAAACCAGACACATAAATCAACAGAACAGAATAGAGAACCCAGAAATAAACCTGTGCCTTTATAGTCAATTAATATTTGACAGGGGAAGTAAGCATACACAAAGGGCTAAATATAGTTTATTCAATAAATGGTGTTGGGAAAACTTGACAGGTACATGCAAAAAAATGAAACTTGACCACCTTCTTATATAACGCACAAGAATAAATTCAAAATGGATCAAAGTCTTATCTTAGACTTGAAACCATAAAAATCCTAGAGAAAACATAGGCAGCAAAATCTCAGACATTGCTCATAGCATTATTTTATTGGATATATCTCCCCAATGGAAACAAAAGAAAAAATAAACAAAAGGGACTACATCAAACTAAAAAGTGTTTGCACAGCAAAGGAAATAATAAACAAAATAAAAAGACAACTCACAGAATGGGAGAACATATTCACTGATACATCTGCTAAGGGGTTAATATCAAAAATTTATAAAGTACTTATAAAACTCAATGCCAAAAAACCAAACAATCCAATTAAACAATGGGCAAAGAATCTGAGTAGACACTTCTCCAAAAGGACATACAGATGGCCGATAGACGTATGAAAATGTCATTAATTACCTGATAAATGTAAATTAAAATCATAGTGAGATACCATCTCACACCTGTCCGGATGGCTATCATCAATAAATCAACAAACAACAAGTGCTGGAGAGGATGTGGAGAAAGGGAAACCCAATTGTACTGTTGGTGGGAATGCAGATTGGTGCAGCCACTGTGGAAAGCTGTATGGAGATACCTCACAAAATTAAAA
>PVJI01008627.1:0-70009 GCA_004026765.1 Micronycteris hirsuta | reverse complement strand
TCCTGTGGCTGCCCTAACAAATTACCACTAGTTTGGCAGTTTACAGAAACATATTATCTCATAGGAAGTTCAACGTCAGTTTCACTAGGCCCAAATCAAGAACATTCCCACAGAGGGTCTAGTGAACAATATATTCCTTGCCTCTTCTAGCTCTGATGAATCCTTTGCTTGTAGCCACATCAACTCTAATTTCTGCCTCCATCTTCACAGTGCCTTCTTTTCTTCTGTATGTATCATTATCTCCCTCAGCATCTCTCTTCTCCTATAAAGATACTTTTGATTGGACTTAGGGTCCACCTGGCTAATTCAGAATAATCTCCCTGTGTCAAGATGTTTCTTAATCAGACCTGCAAAAACTATTTTTCCTTGTAAGGTAACATTTACAGGTTCCAGAGATTAGGGCCTGCTACCTTTGAGTAGCCTTCTAGATTTTTTTTTTTTTTTTTTTTTTTTAAGATTTTATTTATCTACGTTCTGAGAGAGAATAAGGGAGGGAAAGAGAGAGGGAGAGAAACATCGATGCGTGAGAGAGACATTCATCAGTGGCCTCTCACATGCTCCCAGCTGGGGACCTGGCCAATAATCCAGGCATGTTCCCTGACTGGGAATCAAACCGACAACTTTTCAGTTCACACGCTGGCACTTAATCCACTGAGTCACACCAGCCAGGACATCCTACTAAATTATTCTTAGTCTTTTGCTCCTCCATATAAATTATAGAATAATCATGTTGAAATTTTGACTCAAATTACACTGAATCTGTATATTAACTTGGGGGAAAATGACCATCTTTGAAAAATCCATTTTTTAATATAAAATCACTCTCTACTTATTTTTAAATGTCCTTCAACTATGTTTTAGAATGTAATCCTTAGGAGCCTTATATGTTGTTTATTAGATTTGTTCCTGGGTAACCTTCCAGTATTATAAATGATATCTTTTAAAAATTAATCTTCTAACATCTAAAGTACAGAAACCCAACTGATTTATATTAAACTAATATATCCAAATATTTTGCTGAAATCTCTAATACCGCTAAGTTTCTAGTGGATATCTTTTACCAAACTAAAGAAGTTATTTTCTCTATTGATTTTGCTAATTTTTATTATAAAAGAGTAAAAAAGGATACCAAAATGTTAGTGCAATGGAGTACAGTAATACACTTTTTGATTCTAGCATATTCTTGAGTTCCTAGAATAAACCAACTTGCTAAGGGTTTATTTTTTTAAACATTACTGCATTCTGTTCCAATGTTCCCCTTTTCAGATAATGACACCGCCATTTACCCTGTTACTCTACCCATCAACTCAGGAACCATCCTTGGCTCATATCCAAAAACATCATCAAATTCCATCAATATTACGTCCCAAATATCTCTTGAATCTATTTCTTTCAATTTCTACTTTCACCCCCTAATCCTACCTACCATAATGTCTAATACATACTACTATAAGAGTCCCTGTCACTATCTAGTTTATTCAAAACAATCTCATTGAGGTGTAATTCACATACCATAATATTCTCCATTTAATGTGTACAACTAATGGCTTTTAGCATATTCAGAGAATTGTGCAATAATCACCACAATCAAGTTTAAATTTTCATTATCAGCATTTGTCCCTCTCTAATTCACTTACCACACTGAAGAGATGTTTCCAGAATTAAGTCTCATTTAATCAGAGCCGGAGTGATTAAATGTTCATCAAATTCATTTTTCTGTGATCAACTGACTTAGTTTTTCAAGCCAAGGTTTAATTCTCTAATCAAAACACTTCAGAACTTTAAAAGGAACTATAGATGACACATACCTAGAAAGCTGTGGGCGGTTGGTACCAGCATTGAAGAGAGTGGGAGAGGCATGAGTAAACCACCTCTCAGAAAGAAGGTTATATGTTTCAATAGCAGCATTGATATCTTCTTTGTGAATCCCCACAGATACCCTCATCAACATATGTTGTGGTCTTTCAGCCACTAAAATCAAAAGAAGAAGAAAAAAAAAATCAAAAGAAGAGTTTTCATATGATGGAATGTGTCAGACAAACTAGGCTGAGACATGTACTTGAGTCAAAAAGAAACACTAAAAGATGATTTTTAAAAATTCATACCAATATGGATAGTTATTCATAAACTAGACCTAAAGTTAAAAATGTTTAGAGTTTAGACAAAAATATTAAGGCTAATAGCTCAAAGCTCTATATTCAATATATAAGGAACAGAAGAAAAAAACCACAAAAACATGTTCATGTCTCACCTTTTCCATTGATCTTCAACAGATAGGACCGCTCCAGCGTCTAGAAAAGCAAAGCAACCAAAACACTTCCAGAGCAGTTTTTAAAAATACAGTAAATATAGCATTCACAATAAGGCAATCTAATCTTCTCAGTTTTTATATAATTTTAAATGAAAAGAATAATATACTTACTCTTACTAACTTCAGTTTAGCTATTTGATTTGGAAAAGACTACATGAAAATTTCTGGGAGAAGCCGGCTCTATATTAACGTGTATAACATTAATAGCAGAAGTTACGGTATTCACCATCATCATCACAACAGTTAACACATATAAAGTACTTATAATAGGCTAGGGACTGATCTAAGCAACCTACACTCACTTATCCTCAACAGAATTTAATGATGAAATTGTATTATTGTCCCCATTCTAAATCTGAGGAAATTGAAGCAGAGAGAGATTAAGTAACTTGTTAGTAAGTAGAGCAGAAGTGGGGTGAGGGGAACTGAGCAAATCATGGCCACAGACAACAGTGTGGTAACTGCAAGGGGTGGGGGAGAGGAGAAATAAAGGAGAGTATAGGGGGGATAAACGGTGATGGAAAGAGACTTGACTTGGGGTGTTGAACATGCAATACAGTGTACAAATGACGGGTTGCAAAATTGTGCACCTGAAACCTGGATAATTTTCTTAACCAGTGTCACCCCAATAAATCCCATTTTAAAAAGTGAGAAAAAAAAACTAGAACAGAGATTCAAACCTAGAAGATCTGACACCAACATTCACGTTCTCAATCACTGTTTATAAGCACAAAAGTACCTAGAAAAGCATTTGGCACACAGTAGGGATCTTATAAACAACTGTTATATAAACAGTAGAACAATATGGAATCACTATGGCAAATTATCTGTATAACTCCTCAGGTAATCCAGAAGTAATACTCCAAAAATTGCAAATGGATAAGTTATCCATTCAAACAACCACACCCCACTCTAACCCCACTAATCCCCCAGGCCCCTCCCAACTCCCATCACTTACCGTCTTTACAATTGTGTTACTAAACATAAACAAAAACCAGTATTTCCATATTTGAAACCCATTATTTACCTTAAAGCCAAAGTAATTATAAGAGAAATCTCGGTCATAGATAATGGCAGAATTCAGGCGCTGATGAAGGTAAAAAAAAAAAGATGCCATAATTAAGACAAACTTATTTTCACAAAATCAACATTTCAGTCTTGACTCCAGAATTAAAAGTGACATGGGATACAAAAAAGATAACACTAAGTATTACTGTTGTACAACAGAAGTCCATAAGTAACGTTAAAAGAAAAAAAATTACATAAATTAAGTATCCTAATTAGGTTGAACACATGTACATTAAAAGACTAGAAGAGCCCTGGCTAGTGTGGCTCAGTAGATTGAGTGCTGGCCTGGGAATCAAAGGGTCACCGGTTCGATTCCCAGCCAGGGCACATGCCTGGGTTGCGGGGCCAGGTCCCCAGTAGGTGGTGCAGGAGAAGCAACTGAATGATGTTTCTCTCCCTCTCTTTCTCCCTCCCTTACCCTCTCTAAAAAATAAATAAATAAAATCTTAAAAAAAAAAAAGACTAGAATAAAACATAAATATAAATTGTATATAAGTAAAAATATAAATGTGAGTTTTCAAACTCTCCATTATTTTATAGTACATCTCTAATTAAAGCGAAGAACATGAGCATAAAAGGAACTATATATTACCCTTCAATAAGTTTTTAGTGTCCAAAATACATATTTTTTTAATAATTTTTTTAAAGATTTTGTTTATTTTTAGAAAGAGGGGAAGAAATGGAGAAAGAGAGGGAGAGAAACAGCAATGTATGGTTGCCTCTTACATGGACCTCACTGGGGACCTGGCTCGCAACCCAGGCGTGTGCCCTGACTGGGAATCAAACCGGCAACCCTTTGGTTCACAGCCCGCGCTCAATCCACTGAGCTACACCAGCCAGGGCCTAATACATATTTTTATTATAAAAATTAGACCATTTAAAACTGCACATAACAATATACATGATAATCAATAACATGTAGGATTACATTAATTCTAAGTCTCTTCAAAATCCATGGTCCTTTAACAGGTTTTACACAAACTACTGTTATGAAAATAAGATTTTATAACAGCACCGTCTATTGTCATAGAGTATTTGTAGTCAATAAAGCCATTTGAGGGAAAACAAAAGCAATTAGGTACAAATAGTCATTCTGGATAAGAAAAATGGAGCCAGTTTTACAAAATACTATCAGTGTTTCTTTTTCTTTCTTTTTTTTTAGAGAGAGGGGAAGGGAGGGAGAAAGAGAGGGAGAGAAACAGCAATGTATGGTTGCCTTTCACATGGCCCTCACCGGGGACGTGGCCTGCAACCCAGGCACGTGCCCTGACTGGGTATCGAACTGGGACTCTTTGGTTCCCAGCCCGCACTCAATCCACTGAGCTACACCAGCCAGGGCCAGTGTTTCTGTATAAGGATCCATGTCCAACAACTAGAAAAATCTAGTCCTTTCTCTTAAATTATTAAGGGCATCTTTATTGCCAAAGGCAGGTAGAGGCCTTGAGTAAATAATGGAGAACTCCTTGATATTTATTTTTCAGGTAAAATTTTTAGCTGTTATATTATTTTTGTTTTTAACCTGTCTTCGAAATAACACATATGAACAATGCACCAGATGCATAATTAGAGAGACACCCGACTTATCATTCTCTTGCCTAAAACTAAACTGGTTTCCATCTGTGCAGATATCCATGATAAATTAAATTTTGTGTACAACAGGGCTGGCTGGACACTTTCCCCTTCTGTCCTCTGGGATCTAGTTAAGAAAGAAGGCGGAACACAAGTAGGTCATTTTTAAGTTGTTGAGCAAGATCTTTCAAAATTTTACCTGAGCAACGTTTTTAGGAGTCAGTCTGACAATCTCTACTAAAATTTTAAATGCACAAACTCTGGTTCAGCAATTCCACTTAAAGGATTTATCTTAATTTATCTTAACTCTATCAGCAAAACACTACCATACAAGGATGTTCACTGCAGCAAAAAATGAAAAACAAATATCCACCACTAGAGCAATATATATACACACACACACAATGACAACATGTCTATATAATCACATGCTATGCAGCTGTCAGAAAGAATAAGATAGTCATAAATGCTAATACAGAGCTACCTCTAAGATAAAGTATCAACGAGAACAGTATACACAGGAGACTACCACTAAACGGAAAAATATATATGTGTGCATACACATGTATTAGAGAATAGCACTAAGAAAATACATTTTAAAATGCTATAATATTGTTTTTAGAGAGAAAAGCTAGTATGCAGGGAAGGAGAGAGGATTACTTTTTACCTGTATCTTTTGTAGTGTTTGAATTTTTAAAAATGTGCTTGTTACTCTAAAAAAAAAGAACCTATAAAAAATATTTACCAGGACTTCTGGCCAAGATGGAGGCATAGGTGGACACACTGTGCCTCCTTGTACAACCAAAAGAAGGACAACAACAAATTTAAAAACAGAAAACCACCAGAACTGACAAAAAATCAAACTGTATGGAAGTCTGACAACCAAGGAGTTAAAGAAGAAACATTTATCCAGACTGAAAGGAGGGGCACCTGGGCAGAGACGACTCGCAGCAAAGCAGCACCTAGAGGACTGGGGTGGGCAGTCCCACATTCAGTGCAGATAAACCGGGAGGAACAACTGGGGAGCAAGATATACTGTGCAATCTAGGGTTCCAGTGTAGGGAAATAAAGCCTCAAAGCCTCTGACTGAAAACACCTGTGGGGATTGAGGCAGCAGTGGGAGACACTCCCAGCCTCACAGGGGAGTTTGCTGGAGAGATCCACAAGGTCCTAGAATGTACATAAACCCACCCACCTGGGAATCAGCACCAGAAGAACCCAATTTGATTGTGGGTAGCAGGGGAAATGGCTGAAAAACGGCAGAGAGAGGAGCAAGTGGCACTGTTCCCTCTCGAACTCTTCCCCCACATATAGCGTCATAACCCAGTGACATGGGTTGCCCTGCCCTGGGAACACCTAAGTCTCCACCCCTTACTACGTAACAGGTGCCTGGAGACAAAAAAAAAATGGCCCAAATGAAAGGCCAGATCAAAGCTTCAGAAAAAACACAACTAAGCAATGAAGAGAGAGCCAACCTATCAGAAGCACAGTTCGAAACACTGGTAATCAGGATGCTCACAGAACTGATTGAGTTCAGTCGCAAAATGAAGGAAGAGCCCTGGCTGGTATAGCTCAGTGGACTGAGCGCAGGCTGGGAACCAGACGGTCCCGGTTCGATTCCCGGTCAGGGCACATGCCTGGGTTGCAAGCCAGGTCCCCAGTGAGGACGATGTAAGAGGCAACCATACATTGCTGTTTCTCTCCCTCTCTTTCTCCCTCCCTTCCCCTCTCTCTAAAAATAAATAAAATCTTAAAAAAAAAAAAAAAAAATGAAGGAACAAATGAAGGATACTCAAAGAGAAATAAAGCAAAATATACAGGGAACCAACAGTGACGGGAAGGAAACCAGGACTCAAATCAACGGTTTGGAACAGAAGGAAAAAAGAAACATTCAATCAGAACAGAACGAAGAAACAAGAATTCAAAAATATGAGGGGAGGCTTAGGAACCTCAGGATATCTTTAAACGTTTCAACATCCGAACCATAGGGGTGCCAGAAGAAGAGGAAGAGCAAGAAATTGAAAACTTATTTGAACAAATAATGAAAGAGAACTTCCCTAATCTGGCAAAGGAAACAGACTTCCAGGAAGTCCAGGAAGCTCAGAGAGTCCCAAAGAAGATGGACCTAAGGAGGAGCACACCAAGGCACACCATAATTAAGTTACCTAAGAATAAAGATAAGGAGAGAATCTTAAAAGCAGCAAGAGAAAAGGAGACAGTTACCTACAAAGGAGTGCCCATAAGACTAGCAGCTGATTTCTCAAAAGATATCTTGCAGGCAAGAAGGGGCTGGAAAGAAGTATTCCAAGTCATGAAAGGCAAGGCCATATATCCAAGATTACTCTATCCAGCAAAGCTATCATTTAGAATGGAAGGGCAGATAAAGTGCTTCCCAGATAAGGTCAAGATAAAGGAGTTCATCATCACCCAGCTCTTATTATATGAAATGTTAAAGGGACTTATCTAAGAAAAAGAAGATCCAAAATATGAACAATAAAATGACAACAAACTCACAGTTATTAACCGAACCTAAAAAAAAACAAAAACAAACTAAGCAAACAACTAGAACAAGAACAGAATCACAGAAATGGAGATTACATGGAGGGTTATCAGCGGGGGAGAGGGAGAGGGAGAGAGGGGGAAAAAGTACAGAGAATAAGTAGCAAAAATGGTAGACAGAAAATAGACAAAGGGAGGTTAAGAATGGTATAGGAAATGTAGAAGCCAAAGAACTTATATGAACAACCCATGGACATGAATGAAAGGAGGGGAATGTGGGTGGGAGGGGGTGTGCACGGCAGAGGGGAACAAAAGGGGGAAAATGGGACAACTATAATAGCATAATCAATAAAATATGTTTTTAAAAAAAGAAAAAAATGTTTACCAGAAAAGCATTATACATACATCTTTATTGGCCAAAACAATATCCAGTGTTGACTTGGCCACCATGGGAGAGTGTTTGCCATTTTGGGGATTTATATAGGTAAAGAGGTCTTCCATCACATCTTAAAAAAAAAAAAAGAAAAGAAAAAGGTCAAAACCACTTAACAGTTAATTCACTCTTTGGGTAACAGTTTAAAACAGTGCTTTTAAAACCATTTTTTTATCCCAACTTACCTCAGTGCTTAGCATAGAAAGTGCTCAATAAATATATGCATGCTGAATAAATAGATAATGCCTCACTTAAGAAAACATAGCTTCCAGAATTACAGTGAACATGGGTTCTTTAAAAAAGATTCCCAGGTGATTAATAACCCAACCCCATTGAGAATTATTGGTTGAAAATAAAGAAAAGCAGAAATGATAATCTCTTGTCATTATTTTTATCTTAACAAATAAAATTTCAATTTGAAATTCAGAATCTACCTTCCCAAGCACTTCACATCTATAAATGTACATTTAGTAAGTCCTCTCATTTGCTCTTCTTTACGACATCATACAGTAATTGACTCTGCATTTAGGTATAATACTTACACACACACATACACAAAATGCTGACATTTTAATTCGAATGAACTTGTATCTATAGATCAATTTTGGGAGAACCGATATATTTACAATAAATCTACTAAATAGGGAGATGTAATGTTTGAGGCCCCATATAATAGATCTGGAGTCAACAGCTAAAGACTTCTGTCATAGTCTAACATCTGACTCTTTCTATACCAAGTTATTTAACCTTCCCTTGCTCACATTCCCAGAGCTATAAAATGGCAACAATGGAATGAAGTATTTGCTAATGGTGACAAAGGTTAACTGTAACATTTTGCTTAACATAGAACTTGTCGATATATATTACTCATTTTTCCAATCATATCACCACCAACTACCTGAAGATGGGCTTAAAAAAAAAGCATACATGTAAGAAAACAAAAAAATCCACTGAACTTTCCATTCAGCAAGTCAGCAGCATGAAGAATGAAGAAGTTCTAGTCCCCCCTCTGCCACTAACTTGCACATTTTGCTCTTTTAAAACAAGATGTAACTTTTCTTTTGATATTCAAGGTTTCATTCTAGTACTCTTATAAATTTTCTAAGAATTTTAAATTACTTCTAATTTTTCCTCTAGACTCACCACTGAACACTTTCTTTGTTTCTTTGTGCAAGTTAGAAACAGCAATCCTTGCTGCCAGAATGGCATAGTCAGGGTGCTTAGTAGTCAAGGTTGCAGCTGTTTCAGCAGCCAAAGTATCCAGTTCCACAGTAGTGACCCCACTGTATAAGCCCTGGATTACTTTCATGGTGATCTGAGCCTACAAAAATAAAACCAAGAATTACTTGAGCTTTCCCAAAAACCAACAACTTCCTTAAGACAGCAATGACGAAAACAATCAAATTTATATCGAAGTAAAACAATCAACTTCCTTTTCTAAATAATTATCTTTTAGAATGGTTGAGAGTGGGAAACCTCATAATGAGAATTCATAAACCAACAGAACTGCCAGAAAATGCATACTACATACATAATGAAGAGGTGTCACTAAAAATAATAAATTATAAAATATCTATACTGTTAATTAACAAAGATTAACAGTTTCACAGGGAAATAGCTAAAAATAGGCCAATGATTCTGTATTTCCCCATCTTTTATTCAACTTCTCCCTATGTGATGTAGGTTCCAGCTACATACTTACCCATTTCCTCCCAAATAGACCTAAGGACAAGTACAGAAAAGCAAATTAATCAAACTTTAATCATTCCAATTAGAGATGAAGGTATAAATTAGGGTTGAGGCTGAGTTACCAAATAATTTAATGACCACTCTTTCTTTAGAGCTTCAGAAATTACAAAGTATCTCAACTCTCATAATCTCTGACATTTCACAAGTACCTTGGGAGACAGATATTACTACCACCATTTTTCATGAGGAACCTGAGGCTCGGATTACTCAATCTTGCCCAAGGTTACTGTCTAAGTCTTTTGGTTTCATGTCCCGTTCAATCTCACTTCATTTCACTGTTTTCAAGACCATATTATAAAAGGTTCCCCTTTTAAAGATTTTATTTATTGTTTTTTTAGAGAGAGGGGAAGGGAGGGAGAAAGACAGGAAGAGAGACATCGATGAGAGAGAGAAACATCAATCATTTCCCTCCCATACGCACCCGGACTAGGGACTGAACCCACAATCCAGGCCATGTGTCCTGACTAGAATCAAACCAGTGACCTTTCGCTTTGCAGGACAACACCCAACCAACTAAACCACTCCAGTCTGGGCAAAAGGGTTCCCCTTTCAAAAGGTCCCCCTTTTTAAAAATGTACAATTTATTACCATACATTTTAAGAAGAACAAATACTAAGTTGTATACATGTGTTTACTGAATTTTTTTAAAAAGCTTAATCCAACAGAAAATGAATGTACTGCCCAGTTGACCAAAACATACCCCCGTCAAAAAAAGTGTGCATAATTACTAGTTTACAATCTATTCTCATTATATTTTACCTAAGACCAAGTTGTGCTCCTGATCACTTTCTTCTCAGATCTGGCACACAAATTATAATCAGTAAAAGAGTAGTGAAGTCTTCTAAATAGTTTCTGATGCTACATGGCAAGTAATCAGAACTCAGGATAAAATAACATTTGCTGTGCCAGACATACAGACTTTTCCAGTTGAATCTACCGTAGAAAGCATGAGTCTGCTACAGCAGCACCCTTGTACTATGAAATGTAGCACTGTATGAGGCAACAGATCATCTTAAAGTCAAGAAACCTTGGGTCTTCTCGCTACACCCCCACTAACTTGTCTAAACCGCTCCCCTCTCTCTCTCTGGATCTTTCTTATCTACAAAATAAGGAAGGTAAAGTAGGGTGATCTCTCAAGTTCATTCCAACTCTAACATTCTATTATTCTAATTATTGTCTAGAATTCCTAAATGTAAAAGAGAATTTATAATACAGATATTTTAAAGTTGTATACAATTATTTTCTTTTGACAATTTTGGTAAATTCACTATCAAGTATCTAATTATGTATGTGCCAAGCATTGTGGATATCACAAGAATAAGATACAGCCCGCCCTCAATTCTAGAAAAGAACAGATATATATGTCATTAATTTCCATATTACGTGGTTAATGTTATGAGGCCAGCGCAAGTGCTACAGAAGTACAGATAAAATACCTAAATAACGCCAGGGCAATATGGGTAGGTTTGGAAAAAAGGCTCTTAAATACTCCATTTTAGGAAGATGATTTTGGAAGCCATGTTGAAAATGCATTTGAAGAGGGCAAGATTAGAGGAAGACCAGGAGAATACTTTAGAAACCACTAGAGGCAGCAGTCTAGATAAGGGGTGGAGGAATTACAGAAGATAAGGAGAGAAGCAGAGCGACTTGCTTATGAATAGTTTCTTCTCTTTAGTTTAAATGTTGTCTATGAAATCTACTTTGTATTACTTAAATGTATTCTTTCTGCATAGATAACAAAAAAGCAAATTTCAAACCAGTTTCTACCCAAATGACCACAATTCCAAAACAAGCTTTACTATAGGCTTTTTCTCTTATGAATAAAACAATTTACTCAAGGAAGTCTGTAGCATAAAATGTCAATGTCAAGTTTTCCTTTTGCTCACTTTTTAGTTCTCTGAAAAGTCAGAATTCATAGGCTAGAACCAAAATTTGGGGAAAAAGTTCTATGCAATGAATTCATATTTTATATTCAAGGCCATAAGCAGAATACCAAACCAAAATATGTATCAAGTGAGAGAAAGGCCAGAGATAAGAAACAAGTAAAAAGAACACATGAAGCAAGGAACACAAGACCGAAATCATATTTACTTACAGGATCAACAAAGTCCATGTTGAGTCCATAACAAAGCTTCTGGATTCGAGATGTTATTTTGTCGAACATGACCCGCTCCTGGCGGCCATCTGAACAATCAAACCATACATACAATTCATGTTAGCACTTATTAAGATAGCAATGTCAAAGAATCAAATGTAATCAACACATGAACTTTTTAAACTGCTCAATACAAAAGGCTATTTCAACATAAAAAATTCAGACTGCCCCCCAGTAGATTCATCAAGATAATATTTTTGTCTTCAAAAAAACAGGGATTCTATTCTGGAAGTCATTTCCCTCACATTATAAATCAGATGAATTTTGACAATAACTTCCCAAATGATGTTTCTCCCCTTGTCCCATATAGCAGCCAGAATTATTCTTTAAAACTTAAATCGAAATCATCATTACCCTGTCCAAATTGCCAATAGTGGTTAATCATCACCTTCAAAGTAAAAATTTTTACAGTAGTCCATAGAATCCTCTTATCCACGAAATACATTCCAAGACCCTCAGCGAATACCTGAAACCACATATATTACTGAATCCTATTATGTATTGCTTTTTCCTCTACATACATACCTTTCTCCTTCTTCTTTAACTGTGGGATATGTGGCAGCAGTCTGTTCATCAGCAAATGTAGCCTTTCCAGTAATTTTTATATTTTTCAGCCCAAAACTATTCTTGAATCTGTGTAACCATCCATTAATGGTTGGCTTGGTGCCACCTGTTTCACAGAATTCCTCACTGAAATGTTCATATAGGCACAATGATTTCTGATCAGCAACATGCTGACATCAATCAGAACATGTTCTTTGTTGCGATGTTTTCCATCCACAAATAAAATGCCTTTTCCATCATAACTAAGCACTTATGCATTGTTAATGGAACTTTTACAATGTCAAGTTCCACAACAAAACATGGATTTTTTTTCTTCTCCAATTTCAGATAGAAGGTTCACTCTTACCATAGATCTTGGCAACCTCAGATGTTTTTCTAAGTTGAGAACTTGCACATTTAAAGGAAGCACTCTGCAGCTTCCCTTTGGCATATCCAACTCACCTGCATCAATTCTCTTGTGCTTCGGAACCATTAAGTAAAATAAGGGTTACATGAACACAGATACCTCAACAGGTGATCTGATAAGAGACAGCTAAGTAGCGTCACAGCATGGATATGCTGGATAAAGAGATGATTCACATCACCAATGAGATGAAGCCAGACGGCACAAGATTTCAACAGCTACTCAGAACAGCTCACAATTTAAAACTCATGATTTATTTTTTATTTCTGGAACTTTCCATTTAATATTTTTGGATCATGGTTGACTGCAGGCAACTGAAACCATAGAAAGTGAAACCACAAATAAGGGGGGACTATTGTATTTGTTTATTGTGATTCTCCCCACCAATCCACTAGAATATAACTTCCAAAAGAAAAAAAAAATTGTATAATTTATACCTTATTTTACTTGCATATGTTCCCCAATGCCCAGACCAAAGACTAAGACCTACCACACAGGAGGTACTCAATCTTTTACTGACTGCTAAATGATTTATAAACCTATCTCCATTCCAACACCTTCATGATAAAGTTGGCTTAGATACTCTCCTAGAGTAATTATTGATTTTGAATTTATTACACATAAAGTACTTCTTTCCATTTGTAATTCAAGACAATCTTCTAGAGGCAGCCTTCTAATTTTAATATTTTGAGGATATGGAAACAAATACGTGTAGACCTTATCTAATTGGTCTTTTTGATTTTGAACTTAGATCATATTCCTCTTTGTCCTTTCTTACAAAAACTCTTATTATTCTGAGTTCAACTCCAAAGAGTAGTTCACCCAACCTCTATTTACTCGTACCAGGAATAGTGGATATATCCAACCACTAAATAGCTTTAACCTTAGGCAACCCACGTAACATAATTAGTCTGTTAATCTAAAAATAAAAGGCCAAAGTGCGATGTAATAGGCATTTATTTTGAAATCCAAGAGTAGCTATTCTGGAAAGCACTGGTTCGGGCAGAAACCCAAACAGTCTTCCCATTAGAAGGTGAAGGCAAAAGGGATTTATGACAAAGGGGATAGAGACAATTATATAAATAGAAGAAAGGAATTTCTATAGGTACAGATAAGCTAACATGATGATGCTAATTTTAGAGAATTTTTTTTTTAAGATTTTATTTATTTATTTTTAGAGAAAGGAGAAGGGAGGGAGAAAGAGCAATGTCTGGTTGCCTCTCACATGGCCCTCACTGGGGACCTGGCCTGCAACCCAGGCATGTGCCCTGACTGGGAATCGAACTGGGACCCTCTGGTTCCCAGCCCACGCTCAATCCACCCAGCTACACCAGCCGGGCTTAAAAAAAATGTTTTTAACTTTCAGTCCAGTAGCCATAGTAGCTGCTTTCTTGTTATCTTTGATAATAGTTGTTTGGATACAATGTTGCTTTAGGTCCACTCCAAAGGTTATTCTGACCAGTTTTCACATTCCAAAGGTTTGAAGACTAAGACAAGCAAGGCACTTCCCCTGGAATGGCAGTTCCAACTCCATTTAAATTGGCTCCACATGTATTATTTTCACATTTCCCCCCTTTGATCAAGATCTGTCCTTGAGAGCATCATCAAAAACAGATAGCAATGTCAAAAATGGGGAAACAATATCAAAAATAGAAAGCAACATTGGTCAGTTAGAAGTATTGTTGGTCCCTCGTCGCCAGAAGATTCATTCCCAGTATGTGTCCCACGTAGGAGGAAAAGAGGTTTTCTTTTTTCTTAGGAGCCTTAGGCCACATTTGAACAACAGCATCAAAACAGAGGAAGACTTTACTGTCATGTTTAAGGGCAAACATCTTCTGCAGTTCTTGAGGTTTCTCCTATGAAGTCTCATAGGCCTTAGTTATCATCTCAAAATGCTGAGTGACCATTATTAGAGTGCTTGCTGTCTTTATAACATCAAGCTGTGCAAAACAAAGTTTTATAACAGTAAAAATCCCTGTAATAGCAAACAAAATGCTAAGTGTAATTTGCAGAACAGATCTGAAACAGGAGGCAATACCTGAGGTGAGTCAGATGAAGATATTAAAGAATCATGAGGTGTCGGTAGGCTCTGTATTTAATTATTTGGTTTGTGCCTAGACTACATGTAGTTCTATCTTTATTTCACTAGAGGTGTTTTATTCTAAGTACAACAAAAGATATTAACAACAGTACAAACCCCACCTTGTTTAGCTAGAATATGGTCAAGAGCAATTCTATTGCCTAAGATAACTGTACAAGGGAATTTAAAGATTTTTCCTGTTTTGGCAGTAGCCCCAGCAATTTCCTCTCAGATTGTTAAAAACTGTCTAATGATGTATGTATTTATTGTAATGCCTGCCCAATGAAAAAGTATTTTTTCTAAATCCAGTACCTTTACTGAGGTAGACATCGCCAGGTATTAAACATCCTTGACTATGTGTGTAACCAGTTGCACATTTTGACCTGTAAAGTAGATTTAAAGATGATGCCCAATGTTGAGTTATCTTCCTAGACAGAAATTAAGGCAAAAGAAAGTAGGTATTATAGTTAACACTTGGCCTCTCGTATTATTTGTGAGATGAGAAGAAAGTGAAGGAAAGGAACGATAGGAAAAATGGGAAAATTTGTGAGGTAGGAAAGAACTGAAGTAAAGGAACTGAAGGGAAAATGAAGATGTAGATTATATAGGCCTGGTCCAGTGTCTTGGGTTAGTAGTCCACTACAAATGTCTGCTTCCTTTCCTAGTTAAATTTCAAATCCTGTTGGTTGAGCAGTACAGTTAGGTATAAGAGCTTTATTTAAAAGGAAAACATGAATCCAAGATTTTGAAAGCAGAAACATGTCTACCTACTCACCACTGTAACCTCAGTGCCCAGCACAGTATCCGCACAGATTTCTAAAATAATACAGGGGGCTGTAAAGGAGATGAGGGATGGAGGGAGGGAGGGAAAATGAAGGGAAGGGAAAAAGAGAAAGAATCTGGAATAGAAGGCAGATTATCAGGGTGCAAATGGATGCTTTAGATTTAGAAGGTGTTATTCTACAAATTTTTGTTTCAGCTTTATGTATATACATACATATACATGTATGTGTACTAAGTCATTATGTAAAATGCTATTTTGCCATGAGTTACTATCTAAAGTTTTGAAAACACTATACTACTAAATTCCAAAACACTTTACAACTCAGTCAACTTCACTGCATTTATTCCAGTAGTTCTCAACTTTATTTTTTAACCTGATCTCCTTAGGCAATGTGATACTCTGCCACAAGAAAAATAGCTCAAGATAGCAGATAAGAAAAACGCATCTACCATTCCATGCATATGGGTTATTCCTATGTCCCTAACAACCCAAAGATCTCTAAAGATGGAAATGCCTCTCCCTCTTATGTTTCCCTCATAGTGCTTAGCAAGACAATAGCACATTCAGTAAGTACTTAAAGGTTGATTACCAGTTGCCCTCCTGAATTACATTAAAATTAATAAAAACTACTACACTGATACACCAAAAGTAAAAAGGGGGAACAAACCCTAAGCACATAAAAACTTAAAAATAAAATAAACAAATCTAAGTATAATTTTGTATATTGACAAGCCTTGATGAATGCTACACTGAAAGATTCTACCAAACCATCTGAATCACATTATGTTCTCTGGAGAAATAATATAAGCCTTGCCTTTTAGAACTTGTATAGGTAATACTTTTTACAGTATTTGAAAATAGACCCAAAAAGTTAAAAATTCAACACAAAGGTGTTACCTACTCCAGTAACCTACATCCACGTTTTCATTTCATCTCTATTACAGATTTATCATAAGAGCATTCTCATCCTTCCATACCTTTTTCTACAGGTCTAAAAAACTTGATGTACATCTCTGAACCACAGGGCTTAACCAATAAAAGTGCACTATGTATTTTGGTCTTTGGTCTCATCAGCTAAAATGGGAGTCTAGGGAAATTCAGAAAATGTTCTCAAGATACTAAAAATAGGATGAAGGGCTAACACTGCCCACCTCTTCATCTCTTGCCTATAGTTAAACCACCTGGCCACAACCAAATCAACTACCTGCCTATCCACAGCACTCATTATATCCCATATTTAAAAATAATTATTCTCATTCATTCTTTGAGCATTTATTCACGGCAGGTCCAGTGCTAAGTGAGGGCATAAAGTCCCATCTTTGAAACTGAGCCTAGTGAATAAAACGAACATCCAGTCAGTCCACTAGTATTTACTAAGTGCCTACAATTGTGAAACAACTTCATTGCTTTAACACAGACAAGTCGATTCAACTCAAAACTTGTTCCTACCTGTCTCACATGGTTCTGTTAGAAGTACGTTTTGCTCTGATTTTCCCCTAACCTGATTAAGCCCTTTCCCTGTCTCTCCTAGTTTCACATAGCCAAGCAAAAGGCTGGCCCAAATGAGGCACTCCACAAGTCTAACGGGAAATAACTGCTGAGGAAGAATGCCAGCGCCCGGCTGTCCGTCCCGGACCCCCATCTAGACTTCCTCCCCGCCCCCCCCCGCCCCCAGTCTCATTCAGCATCGCTCCCCATCACGGGGAACGGGCAGGTAGCCACTGTCCCCAACTCCTCTGGGACTGACTACTCCTGGGCCAAACGGCAACACGCATCCTATACAGGGCAAACTCCAGGGAGATGTCGGTGTGTGAGATCCGGTTTTTTTTGACCTGCACCCCTACCTCACCTCGCACGAAAAGATCAACTCTGCCATCAGTCAGTCACCGAACCTCTCTCTGCACTTCAGTTTCTTCTAAGTGGACCTGAGAATCCTACCCCCGGGGCTCGTGGTGAGGAAAAAAATACTGCCTGGAAAGCGCTGAGCGCACACGGAAACTACTCGGTAAAGGTGAGGGGTTACTCTTTTGGAATGCCGCACGAGGGCAGAGCTAAGGGGGCGCAGACTGAAGATCGGAGCGGGCGGTGGGGGGAGGAAGGCTGAGGGAAACCCGTAGGCCAAGCCAGGCTGACAAGGCGGGAAGCCGCGGCGGGCAGGGCGGCAGGGCGGGAAGCGGCGGAGACGGGCGGGTGCTCTAACCGCTCCGGCAGCGGCAGCGGCGTCCGCTTCCTGGCCTCTCACCTCGCTTGATCACATGCATCGCAGCTAGTGGCTGAGGCGGCACGGATTCGAAACGGGTTGGCAGCGCCGGAAGGATCAAGAAGGTTGGTGGAGTGCGAACGGTCGAACTCTAGGAGCTGCTCAGGTGCAGGGAGTTGAGTTGGACCACAGAGCACTTTCCTCCGCCGAGCAGAAGCGCGATAATCCGATTCTCCTTCCCGCCACCCGCGACGCAAGCGCAGCGCGGCGCGACGCGACGCATCTCGACTGACGTGGCTCGACGCTGCCAGCGCCTCGGCGGGTGGGCAGTACTCCAAAGCGGAAAGTCAGCCTCGCCTGTTAACCTCCAGGACGGACGTGGGCGGAGCTCCGGAAACCGCGCCTCTCCCGCCGCGGCAGAGGGTGTGGGCACGCCCGGAAGGAAGGCTATTCTGCGATCGCCATATTAAGTATAGGCAAGGCCTAGCTGACTGCACTTCTCACACAGTGCCTTAGGTGGTCTCCCCTAGCGGGAACGCTGATCTCTCGCCGCCATGTTGGGTGTAGGCAAAGCCGAGCCTGGGACGCGATCTAGTACGCAGAGCCAGCCAGGCCTAGCCACTCCCCTCTTGGTAGCGCGTCCTTGCAGAGGATAAAACGGTTCGAGTATTTTTGAAATAACTATTAAAAACCAACCGTCCAAAACACTTTTTCTTGTTTTGACTACTGTGCCATTATGATAACACGAGACTGCCCTCCGATGTGGGCTTTTGGCCTGGGAGCCATAGCCAGAGGCTGCCCGGAGTCTTGAGGCTTTTGAGACGAGAAGAAAGCCTAGCACTTAAGTCTGATTGGGAGAAAAGCCTTGCTAGGTCAAGGGCGATTGGATTTTATCCTGACAGAAGTGGGAACCCTGGAAGGGTTTTGAGAAGGGCAGGATAAAGACCCATTTGCTTTTAGAGTTCTTCAGTGGGTGGTGGCAGAGACGGGGTCAGCAAGAACGCCTTGTGGAGGTAGAATAGACATGGCTTGGTGACTGAATGTGGACAGTAAGAGTAGATGAGATGTAAAACACAAAGCTGATGTAGAAGCTTGTGATTTGCGCTAAACGAACTGAGTTTTATGAAACTTCATGTGGCATCCCCTCCCTAAAAGCTTTCATGATTTTTTTCTTTGTAAGGAAAAAGTAGTTTTTTCTAAATTTATAGCCTTATAATCTTACAGTAAAGGGAGAAGCCTTAACTTGCAAGATAATTCTTTGGCATTATGTATTCTCCACATGCCAATCTCCCTGTAATTTTTTCATGTGAAAATACTATTTTATTTTTTATCTTTCAATTACAGTTTACATTCAATACTTTTTGTATTAGTATAAAGTGTACAGCATTGGGTTAGACAATCATATACTTTTCAAAGTACCCACCTGGGAGCGTACATAGTTATTACAATATTATTTACTATATTTCCTATGCTATACTTCCAGTACCCACCTGGCAGCGTACATAGTTATTACAATATTATTTACTATATTTCCTATGCTATACTTTACATTCCCATGACTATTTTGTAAATACCAATTTGTACTGCTTAATCCCTTCTTTGACCCAGTCCCCCCACCCCCTTTCCTTCTGCAACTGGCTGTTCTCTGCATCAATGAGTTTTGTTCTGCTTTGTTTGTTTATATTGTTCTCTAAATTCCACATATAAGTGAAATATACTGTATTTGTTTTTCTATGACTGACTTATTTCACTTAGCATAATACTCTCTATGTCCATCCATGCTGTTGCAAATTGTAAGATTACTTTTTTTATGACTGAATAATACTCCACTGTATATATGTACCACTATTTTTTATCCATTTGTCCATTGATGGACACTTGGATTGCTTCCATATCTCGACTATTGTAAATAACACGTCAGTGAACATAGAGGTACATGTATTCTTTTGAATTAGCATTTGGGTTTCTTTGGATGTATACCCAGAAGTGGAATTTCTGGGTCATCAGGCTGTTCCGTTTTTAATTTTTTAAGGACCCTCCATACTGTTTTCCACAGTGTCTGTACTCCCACCAACAGTGTACAACGGTTCCCTTTTCTCCACATCCTCACCAACACTTGTTTATTTACCTGTGACATAATTCTAAAAGTCATTGGTCATAGGTGAAGCTAAAGGATAGGTAGGGCCAAGATGGTCCATAGAGAGGATTGCCAGATTTAGCAAATAAGAAAATAGTATGTCCCAAATATTCCATGGAACATAATTATACTAAAAACATTATTATTTATCTGACACTCAAATTTAACTGGGCATCCTGTCTTTCATCTGGTAACTCTGCCCAGAGAGTTTTTGGGTATGTGTATTAGAGTTTCATTTTACCTTGGCAGAGCAGAAATAGTCTCTTCTTCATCCTGTGTGCTATGCCACAAAGAGCACAGAGAACACAATGAGAGTCAAGGCCAGCAGAGGTTAAAATCTCCTACATGCTTTATTGGACTTCAAAGAGTCTTATGAAATAACACAGAAAAACCCATGTGAGGGTGTCCAGGGGGTACAAGGCAGTCTGCAGCCTAGCCCCCTCCTAAGACCATTCCCAGGTGCCACTACCCCAGGCCCAAAACAGGATCCCAGAGTAAAGGCATGTCAGGGAGTGGGACAGAGGGGAAAATACCTTTACAGCCATAGCAAAAACAGGTAAAGGAGAGAGTTGTCTGGAGGGTGGGAAGGGTGGGGGGAAGTGGTCACATAGCCACCTTCACCTACACCTTCTTCCTTAACCACACCCTTGCCTAAATCGGCTGTGTCCTTCCTGAGCCTCTAGCCCAGGGTATGCAGTAACATGAAAATGGGGTCTGACAAGGGGAGTATGTGGTGCAGGCACTTGGGAAATTCAGGAGATTTCTTTTTTTCAATTTTAAACTGTCTTTTGGTTCAAATGCAACAATATCCTGCCCAACAGCTCCAGGGCCCATTAGAGCCCTGTATCATGGCTGAGACTCCTATGACCAGAGGAGCCAATTGTCCTGAGCACCAGGATTACCGATGCTTGGGGAGCATTTGGGCAGCACCTCTTGTAGACAAACCCTCCTGCAGTGAGGGAGAGCAGGGATAAGAGAGGCAGGTGTGGGTGAGAAGAGACAAAAGGTGACTGCCTTTTAGTCCCCAACTCTGGCATCTACTCATCCTCCAACTAAGAGAAGTATCTTTCTATCTATCCCTTAGCCTGGCTTCTCTTCAAAACTCTCTAGTGACTTGTTCCCTGGGAATTGGTTTCACTTCCTGGAGACCTAAGGGAGCTCCAGGCCGAGATTTTCTCTGGCCCACCACACTCCCAAAAAACAAACCTCAAATATTAGGCCTTAGGACCCAGTTTGGGGCAAAGAGAACCATCGTAGGTGGGGTGAAATAGATCTGAGGCACAAGTGTCAGAAGTTACTCCTCCTATCTTCCCCCCTAGCTGCTAGGGGAACTTGGGGAGTGGTGAGAGGAAGGAACCTGAAAGCAGGAGACAGAGAAAAACAAGAAACCAAACCTCAAAACTGGGACAGCAGAGACAGAAGCTGGACCTCAGAGGTGGAGCTGGTAGCTGAGGGGACAGCAACTAAGACATGCACTGAAGTGGAGAGGGAGCAATAGCAGCAGCCCATGGTTGGGAGGGAGGCAGGGCAAGCAGGCCATGGTGGTCAGTTAATAAATAATGTTGAAGGACCCAAGGAGGAGGGGGACAGGTATCTACAGTGCCCAGGCCCCTGGGCCAACCCCTCCCATGCCCCACTCTAGGGGCCAGTTATCTTGGAAGGCAGAGAAGGGGAGGCCGAAGACCAAGGAAGGACAAGCTGTCCTGCCACTGCCACCCTCATACTACCTACTTCTTAAGAGGCTTCTTAAAGATTTTGAGGGGAAACTTCTTCCGGCCTGGGCTGGAGTCTGCCTCCTCACCAATGGAGCTATTATCCTCCTCAGCCATAGCCTTCTTGCCAGCCAGGTGGGGAATGCGTGTATTTCGGCCAGCCTGCAGAGCTCGGCTGTCCCCAGCTGGAGATGGTGTGTCTGGGTCTGGGGAACTGGGGCTGTGAGAATGGGAAGAATCCAGAGGTGGAGAGCCACCAGGTGGGGATGAGGGGCTCAGCTCCATCAGGCTGTGGGCCTTGTCCAGCCCATGGTTGAGCGCCAGTAGTGCCTTCGTGGCCAGGACAGGGCTGTCAGGCAGTTTCTCCGCCGCAGACCCTGGGTGGACCCCCTCAATCAGCCGGTGGCTGCCGTTGGAAGTCATGGCATTGAGCGCCTCATCTGCAGCACGAATCATCTGAGGAGGCTTGGGGGCCATACGTTGGCGGTCACTCATGTGGAGGGAGGACTCCGAATCGGAATGGGTCAAATCCCTGAAAGAGGGCAGAGAGGAAGGAAGGAATACATACAGGATGGGTGTGGGAGGGAGGGGGGCAGGGAAAAAGTTGTAGAGGAGAGACAGAAAACATGAAAAGACAGGAAAGGGTATGAAAATGAGGGGAAAGAGAGGGGCAGGGGATAAAATAGGATGAACAGCCATGCAGGAAAGAGAGAGGAATAAGAAACAGAAGGAAGATGAACAGATCAACAGTACAGGATCAGAGATGAGGCAGGAACAGGGAATGAGGATAAATTAGAGAAAGGACAGGGAGAAGAGAATAAAGTTGGGGAAGAAGAAAGACAACACGAGAAGCAGGACCAAGGGGAGGAAAAAACAAAAGGGAAGAGTGATGGGGAAAGAAGTGACAGACAAGAAGCAAAAACAAATGTCAATATACCATCATCTGTTGGGCAGAGAGCTTTGTAATGTCTGGGGCCACCCCTAATGAATGACCTGGCCCTAAACTAGCAGCCATAGGCTTTAATGCCACAGGCATCCTCCTCAATAACATCTCTGCTTTTCCATGGCTGGCTAGATTTCTTATGACTCAACCCTAAACTAATACAGAACCCACATCTTGCTCTGAGTCACCATTTTTCATGCCTTCCTCACCCACTTTCTCCTGTCACACCCTGAGACACATCCAGTCTGGGCCAGGTCCCCGAAAAAACAGGACACATGCAATAAGCAGGCCTGACCCAGGCTGGGGAGGAAATGGTTAGAACAGCCTTGCAAACAATCTCTCACCCACCCCAAAGGCCAGGATGCTGCCTCTTCCAACCCTCACACAGGTTTCAAAGGGGTTCAAGAGAAGTGTTTCAAAGTTCAAACCAAAGTCGGTTGACAGCAGGAAGGGTGGGGTCTTTTTCAAAGCTCTGTTGACAGGGAGAATGGAGGGAAGTGCAGAAAGACAGGATGCTGGCCTTTAAGGACCCGTGGTTCAGAAGAGCTGAACACTAGAAATTGTAAGGTGTAATTCAATTTCCATCTCTGCCTGAGGTTTAGACAAATCATCTAACCTTTCAGGTCCTCAATTCAGGCCAAATGAAGATAATACCAATTCAGTTATCTTGCAAGACTGTTTGGAGAATCAAATATGCTAGCAAAGCACTTGAAATAAAGATGATGGGCCAGTCAAAGCTGAAAGACCCATATGTGGGCCAGTCATGAGAGGCTTCTTTGCAAGGCTGTTATGGGGACGTGGCACTGCACATAGGACATGCACATACAGGGGCTAGTCCAGAAAGTCAAGACCCTTTTAGGAGCTAGCAATTCCTAAGAAGGCCATGAACCAATTCTGGATGCCACCAGAATTAGTAGGAAACAATTAACTAAGCAGCCATCTCATAAGTCAGTACCTTCCTAGAAACAGGATAGCAAAAAACAATTCCAGCTCCAATTTCCAGTCTACAAATACTGTTTCAGCCACATACTCTAGTGTTTACCAATATTTGGTTGCATAATATCTGATGCTGTCCTTGCTTCTATCTAAATGTGCCCTTCTTTCTCTAAGCCCCAAGATGATACTCTCCATATCCTGCCTTCTCCACACACATATGAACTACCACTGAGCATGGTGCCAAGGAAGTTCTGAGGAGTAATTACAAGGGAATTACTCTAGGAAAGGGACCCTCTAGGCCGGAGGGGTGAAGATCTGAGGAGCCTACCTTTCTAATGCCAAGGAAGAGAGGTCTAAGGGTTGGGGCCCTCCCAGACAGCGCTATTTGGTTGTGTTTCCCATCTTTCTATGCCCTCCTCATCAACTAAGAGCCGGGACTCCCAAAGCAAGATAAGAACCTGAAAGAAAGCCTGGGTAGATGTAGGAGGGACAAGGTCCACTGAGACAAACTCACCTTCCCTCCCTGAATCTTTGACACAATTCAGGCCAGTGATATCCCTCCCCAAAGGCTGGGCTGCTTTGGGCTCCCATCCCAAGCTACTAACCTTACTAGAGAGCCTGTTTGCCTTTAGAGACGATCCTCTGGTGCATGGTGTAAAAGAAAATTAAGTAGTGAACAGGCCAGGTGGATGCAGGTACCTCCCCACCCAACCTCCCCACTGGCCTCAGCTTGGGCCTTGGAGCATGAGATTCATAACATCTCCTAGTGCCCCCGCACCAACTCAGTCCTCTCCATCTGTTTTGGGAGGGGCAGTCTCCCTGCCTAGGCTTTGGATGAAAATGAAGATGAGAATGAAGATGAGCAGCTCTGCTGAGAGATAATGCTAGGAAAGGCAGTTCCTTTGTAAAAGAAAAAGGAGCAGCCCTCAAGGATAACTATCCAGAGGTCCCAGGGGCAGAGCTAGACAGACTGGTATCCAGAATGAGGCAGAACCCAAACAAAGCAACAGGGGAAGCAGGCTGCAGCCCGGAAGCCAGGCCTGTTGGGCCGTGGTCACAACTTCAGAGATGAGAGGTTCTTCCACAGAAGAGAGACTTCCTAAGGGCCCCTTAAGCTTATTCCAGACAATGTCAAGGCTACTATCTCTGACCCTAGCCTATCATCTTGAGGTATCAGCAAGGCAAGTCCCTATAGCTGCCAGACCAAGCTGTGGGAGAAAGCCTTCCACCCATTCTTATCCAGTTCACTTACTGAGATCTTGTGGAAGGACAAAAATATCCAACAGAGTATCCTAGAATGGAAAACCAAGTTCTAGTCTATGTCTGGTCTATGTTCTGCTCCTAATTAGCTGTGGGACCTAGGAAAACTACTTAACCTTTCAGAGCCTTAACCTCCTGCTCACAAAGTGACTGTTTTAATGCCTGTCCCACCTACAAACTTTTCTTGTTCAAACCCCCTAAACATGTTTACCCTCTTCTATTCCCTAACTCTCTGAAGGATATATCCAGTTACTCGTGCAAACTAGAAACCCCGGGTGTCATCACAGACTCCTCCCTCTCCCTCACTCCTCACAGCCAGTTACCAAATTAATCCCCTTCTTTCCACCCCACGACCTTGTTACTTCCCCTAGTGATCTACTAGAATGATTTCAAAATTCCTGTTGTCTCCTTCTTTATATAGACCACTAACACGTTATTTCTAAAATACAAATCTGACCAGTTAACTTCCTTGTAGAAACTCTTTTGCAGTTCTCCACCTCCTAAAGGGTAACAGCCAAAGCCCCTCATCATTCAGAGCCCTGCATTGTTCTGGCCTCAGTTTCTACCCCTTCCCACCAACACATATCCAATGTTCTAACCACAAATACCAGATTCTCTTGAATCTCCATGTCTCTGCACCTAACGTTACTTTGGCCTAGAATACATTTTCTCCTTTGACTGTAACACAGGATGTTAGCACAAATGTCATCTCTTTTCTGAAGTGTTCCACCCAAAAACACACTGTTAGTCACTCCCTCCTCAACACCCCCATAGCACTTAGCAAACTGTTCCATAATTATTTATGTACCTCTCCCAGGTCAGACTCTAATTCTTGATGGCTGGGCTTGTATCTTATCATCTATGAATCCTCATGCCCAGCACAGCCTGGCAGAGTAGATATCAATAAATCTTTGTTGAAGAAGTAAAGGAAGTGAGGACTCCACTGAGATAACAGATGTAAAAGTGCATAGTTTCAGCAAAAGTGCTATGGGACCATGAGGGCGGGGGTCGGAGTCAGAAAACTCCAAACACAGTAGGGAGGAAACGTGTGAGGAGTTAGGCTGACCTTAAGGAATCCCAGGGCTAGGAAAGAACAGGACGAGGAGAAGATGCCATACTGCACACACCCCATAGCTGACCAAGCAGCAGCCAGTGGGCAGAGGCCAACATATAGGCAGCAGAAAGGGAAGGAAGGGAAGGAACAGAAGAGAGACAGCTGATACCCCAAGCTCTCTGAATGCCCAGGCATCACAGCGGCGCTGTCAGAGGTGGGTGGGTCGGGGTAGGGCTCCATCTGGAGGAAGTAGGAAGTGCTTTGGTGGTAATAAACAGGGTGGACATGGATGGTGGTGATGGAGGAGGAGGAGGAGGTGGTGGTGGTAGTGGTGGTAGTGGTGGTGGTGGTAGAGGAACAGGAAGAAGAAGCAGAGGCAGATGGAGAGCTGGTCCCGTGGCCTTCAGAACTGAAAGACTGTCCAGATGAAAGGCTGCGCATTCGCCGCAGAGATGCCCGGCTTGTCAAGAAGTGGCCAGCCTCACCCTCTACCAACCTCTGAGATCCCAGGCCATGCTGTGGCTCCGTCAGGCGCTGCCGGACACTGCTCTGCAGGCTTGGGGCTGTAAGAAGAGTGAAGACAGTGTGAGGAAGGGCCAGATTACTTTGGGCTGGTAGGCAAGCAGGTTTGCCCATGGAGAAATGCTTGCTGGAGACCACTCTGGGCTTCTAGTGACCAATTTGAAGAATGGGGCACCTCTTCCCCAAAACCTCCCACCAGGGGTCCTAAAAGGGGAAATAGAAAGTGAGGTGCCCAGGTCAGTTTTAGTGGCAATTTCAAAGGAGGGAGGCCAACATTAATATAAAGGGATATGACAAGGCAGTTAGTGGGAGGACACAGGCAGGACAAGGTAGGACAGGGGTTTGGGGCAAGGTTCGGGAGAGCACTAAGAACCAGCCTCTTTAGAAAGCCAACCTCAGGAAGTAATTCATGGTTTAGACAAGGATTTATATACAAACATGTTTATCACATCATTATTAATAATTGCATGAAAGGAAACAAAGGTGGAACAATGGAAAAATGATAATACATCCAGCTGGATGTTAAAATGCTTAGAGAAATCAAAAGGACACAAAATTTTATATAAAAGAAAATATACCTTGAGCTATGGAATATAAAAGACTAGTTTGAAACCAGGCCTTTCCACTTCTAGCTGTGATCCTGAGCAGCTGACATCCCTATTTTAATGCCTACCTTATACAATCCTGCAAGGTTGTCTTAAGGCTTCAAGATAATGTATTTAAAGTACCTGACACAGTTTATGGCAATCAATAAGTGGTAATGGTCATTCTTTACTATCTTGACCACATAAAAATTAAAATTTCACAAGAAGATTCAAAGAAAAGGTGCTCAAATATAGTGGGACTATGGATGCTCATAGCGACTCTTTTTACTTCCCAAATTTCCTCTCATTAGCATGTAAACAACAAAGAACCAGCTCTTGGATCAATGCTGCAAATCAGGCTCTTGGAAGATGATGGCCACCATGCCCATTGAAGGGCTACATGGGTACCAGGTAACTCAGGAACGTGCTACAGCGTTCCCCTTGGACTTACTCCAAGCCCCAGCTAAAAACAGAATTCACAACTTTGTTTTTTCTCCTCTACCCTGATAGGTGGGCCTCTCTACCTTCTCCCTAAAAATAGGAGAAGGACCAGGTTACAAGGGTGCCAGAAGCCTTGGAAGGGCCGCAGGGAGAGAGCACAATTCCATGGTGATGGAGAGATGGGGAGGTAGAGCTTCTAAGCCTGGTGGCTTCCAAAGAACAAAAATGGAGTGGAAGAGGAAAAGGAAGCATGGAATAGGGAGGGAGAAAGAAGGAGGAAACAGAGAGGGAAAGGGAGAAACATAAAAAAGAGAAAAGAGAGAGAGGGTCTTTCCTGCCCTCTTCCCATCCCAGCCCAGCTGGAAGAAGGGCCACCAAGGCATCTGTCCAGCTGAGCTAAAAGGAGAAGCCTAAGCCTTCCATCACCATGGGTGTTCTCTCTCCACCCCTCATCTGAGCAGGCTGATTCTTTTCACCCCCGAACCCCTCCTTGCAGTTAGTAGGGACAGTGCTTAAGAAATTGAGGGAACAGGCAGGGGAGTGAAGCAGGCAGGAGAAGGGGCCCATGGGGATAGGAGTGTTGGTTTAGTTCCAAAAATTGGAAAAACAAAAGCCCCAAAGGGGCTCCTCAAACCCGGGTATTTCCAGAGGGACTGATCATCCGAGCCGGCGGATGTTGAGCAGAGAGAGCGGTCACTGAACCTACGCCCCATCAGCCAGGCAGCATCTAGGGTCCAACAGCCAGGCCAAAAGGAGAAGAGAATCTGATTTACAGAGGGCTTCAGCTTGCCCACTAATGAGCTAAGGGAAGGGCCAGGGGGCAAGGGGTGAGTAGCTCAGAGCTAATGAAGGGTCCTCCCAACCCAGAGAACATAGAAGCCTTTAGATCAAGGATTAAGCTCTGCCTGCCAGTGATCCTAACCTTGTTGTCTTTGAGTAAAAGGCCTGAGAAGATATAGGACCAGGGAGACAAAGAGGCTTGGTCAGAGGCAAAGTATCATTGAGAAAATGTACAAATAAACCCTGTCTAGAGTTGGAATCCAGTGTGATTAAAGAGCCTGGATTTCTGAAAGTGAGCCGCTAACCCAGCCCCAGCTTTTTGCCATCCCTTCTGCACCCATGAGATACAGGCCCAGAACAACAGCTTTTCCATAAGGCTCTATTCTATTTATATAAAATACCCTCTGATCCAGAGAAGGCTTCAACTGAGGGGATAGGCTTCAACTGGAAGGGATAAGTTATTTCGTTCACTGAAGAATTCCCGTAGAGTGCTGCTGTCTCTTTCAACCCTGCTCTATTCAGCTCTTATCACTCACAGGGGAGAAAAGGGAAAGGAAAAACCCAGGACAGAGGGTGGGGAGGTCCAAGAGTTCATGTGGAAAACCAAACATGCTTGTGCAGGAGACCCCTCCTGGACAAGAATGTCTTTCTGGCTTGGAGGATTTAGGGCTATATCATTTTAAGCGACTGTTGCTTCCTGGGGTCTCACACAAAAAGCCAGAAAGAAACACCATTCCATTCATCTACTTTAGTGATTAAGAATAAGGAATATAGCCCGGCTGGTGTAGCTCAGTGGATGGAGCGCGGGCTGGGAACCAGAGGGTCCCGGTTCGATTCCCGGTCGGGGCACAGGCCTGGGTTGCGGGCCAGGTCCCTAATGAGGGCTATGTGAGAGGCAACCATACATTGCTCTTTCTCCCTCCCTTCTCCTCTCTCTTAAAAATAAATAAATAAAAAATCTTTAAAAAAAAAAAAAAAGAATAAGGAATATAAAATAAAAACAAAAGCAATAAGACAAACCAAATGAGTTCAAATAAATGCCATTTTTAGATCATGAACCACTAAGAAGATTATTTTTTCTTTTTTTTAAGATTTTATTTATTTATTTTCAGAGAGAGGAGAAGGGAGGGAGAAAGAGCAATGTATGGTTGCCTCTCACATGGCCCTCACTGGGGACCTGGCCCGCAACCCAGGCATGTGCCCCGACTGGGAATCGAACCGGGACCCTCTGGTTCCCAGCCCGCGCTCAATCCACTGAGCTACACCAGCCGGGCAGAAGAAGATTATTTTTATAAAGGTAGATTGGGGCAGGGAGGTAAATAAAGGGATTTAAAAAACACAGAGTGAAGGGAGACACACTTAATGCAGACCCAAAAGGGCAGATAAAACATTAAGCAAGGAAAAACGACTCAAAGGACAACTATAAAAGAATATCCTGATACGAATTGTGCTTTATTAACCAAGGTCAGGAGTTGAACTATCTTCCTGGGTACCTGCTCCACATGCTGTTTAAGCACAGCAGTGGCTAATGACTTAACCTGTGTGTACATCAAAAGCCCCATCCCTCATCCCCACCCAAGAGGTCACCTACACTGCATGGACAAGGGTGACACAATCTCCTCATCCAAGTCATCCACGTCGTCAGTCATGATGAAGTGGGCAGGGTTGGGGCGTGTACTGCCCATCCAGCTGGGGTCTATGTTGAGGGCAGCCACCAATGAGTGGATGCCAGGGTTATTGACAATCTGGAAGCCACAGAGGATCTCAATCTGCTGCCAGCGGTGCAGGCGCTCCCGCAGTGCTGCCGTCACCTCACTCAGAGCTTGCCTGAGGACAGATGAAAGAGAATGGCAGGCTGGGCTGGGTGTGAGCCTCAAAAGTAACCAGGCCTCTTAGAGGAACAATTTGAGGGGATATGTGTAAATAAGAAACACAACTAAATCATAAACTTAAGAGCAAGGTGGGGGCTGGATAAGGGCTGGGGCAGGAGACCAGAGCTGTTCTGCTACCAATGAGGAAGTAGAACTGGGGTTGGAAGCCCCATACACCCTCAAACTCTGAGGATGGGCTGGCATCACTAGAGCTAGGTAACAGGTGCTACTTACTTAGCCGTTAGGATCTTGTGATCCACATCATCCAGAGAAGAGCTGTGGGCCACGTGGAAGGTGCCAAAGAGTGTGTTTCTCTTCTTTTTTATCTTCTCAGCCTGTAAAGACGAGACCCTCAGATTAAAAAGAGCAGGAATTAGAAGTGGGAAAAATAAAGAATGCCTTTCTGTGGCTGGGTTCTCCTCCTAGCACAGCTTAGGCTGAACAAGAAAAAGGAAGAGAAGATGGGGATGGAAAAAGGAAGGCAAGAAAAGGGAAAAGAGTAGGGGAAGAAAGAAAATAAAGGAATCAAGAGAAGCAAAGGGATCCCCTGACAATACTTTCACACGGGAGGACTCTGCCCCCGTGACAGTATATAGAGCTGGCAGAGTCTTCCCACTTGCTGCATCTTTCCCAGAAGGCAGGTAGAAGTACCCCCACACCGTCATCCCCTGCTCCAGAGCTCAAGGACATTATCAGGAGCTGTACATTAGGAGAAGAAATAACACCCAGCACCAGGATATCTCTTTGCCCAACAGGAAGTATAGAGAGAGGCAGAAAGGAGGAAGGACAGGTGAAAGGGAAGGAGGCAAGAAGAGAGAAGGGCAGCAGGAGGGCATGTCTCACCCCCTCCTTGGCCACCAGCAGCTGTTTCTCGGCATTTTGCTTCTTGATGTTGTAGTACTGCACCTCCACCTCGTGCGTCAACTGCAGCCACTTCTGAAGGGCCTCTGGAGCATACCATGAGCTGTGTGATTCCAGCTCCTTCTCTGCTTTTCTCAAGGCCTCTCGAACCTGTGCAGCCAAGAGGATGTGAGTCCATTTACTACCTGACCTTCTCCAATGCTTCTACATTATACTTCAGAATTCAGAGTTCTAATCTGCTCTGTTATGTGAGATTTATAATTCTCCCAAGAGGGAGAAAAGGCAAAGATTATTCTCTGTATTTTATATACAAGGAAGCAAGTTCAGAGAAGGAAAGTAACCTACTCAAGGTCACACAGAAAACACAGTAATCCCCCTTATTCACGGGGAGTAAGTTCCAAGACCCCCAATGGATGCCTCAGACCATGGGTAGTGCCACACCCTATACATACTATGATTTTTCCTATATGGACATACTTTGTTTTATTGTACTTCACCTTATTGTGCTTCATAAACATTGTGTATTTTACAAAATGAAGTCAAGACACTCTACCAACAAAGACTACAACTGGCTTTATTGCCATACTCGCTTTATTGCAGTGGCCTGGAACCAAACACACAATATCTTAGAGGCATGCCTTTACATACATACAATTTACAGCTTTTCTTTGGCATATCAAATAGCCAGAATCACTGTTCTTGCATTTTGGGGCCATTAGTAAGTAAAATGAAGGTTTCTTGAACACAAGTACTGCGATACCACAACAGTAATCTGATAACCAGCATGGCTACTAAGTGACTATCTGGCAAGTAACAAAACAGTGTAGATACACTGGACAAAGGGATGATTCATGTCCCAGGCAGAACAGAGCAGGACAGTGCAGATTTCATCACTCTACTCAGAATGGTGTGCAATTTAAAACTTATGAATTGTTTACTTCTGGAATTTTCCATTTAATGTATTTGGATTCCTTTTGACAGCAGATAACTAAAACTGTAGAAAGCAAAACCTCAGGTAAGGGGGGGACTACTGTAGTATCAACCAGAACTCAAGCTGAGATTTTTCTGCTGTCAGACTAGATCTCTCTTCTCACTCTCAGCCATCTTCCCTGCTCTCTTGAGGCACACTGTTCAGCTCAGTGAATCATCTTTCCCAGAGTTGGGGTCTGTACTTGAACCTCAAGACATCACAATATGGCAAATTAAAAAAAAAGCACTTGATGCCCGGCTGGCGTAGCTCAGTGGATTGAGCGTGGGCTGGGAACGAGAGGGTCCCGGTTCGATTCCCAGTCGGGGCACATGCCTGGGTTGCAGGCCAGGTCCCCAATGAGGGCCATGTGAGAGGCAACCATACATTGCTCTTTCTCCCTCCCTTCTCCTCTCTCTGAAAATAAATAAATTTTTTTTTTTAAAAAAGCACTTGATTAGGAATCCAGAAATCTGGCTCTGTCCCTGGTCTGTCATTTGGCTGGCTGTGTGACCCTGTGCTTCCTCCAGCAGACCTCAACTTAGTGTAAGGAAAGACTTTCTTCTTCTCAAGAGAGAGTGAGCTCTCCATCACGAGAGGTAATGTGAAGAGCTCACATTCATCATAGAACCTTCAGAATGACTGCTATTCCAGAAAGGGATTGACCTGAATGATCTCCAAAGTCTTCTCTAGCCCAGAGACTTTGTCTATGCGTCTCCCACCAAGCAGGGCAGACAGGCTTCGAAGGGCACTCTGTGCATGTTGAGAAGACAAGAAGCATGCTTACACCTAACACGGGCATTGCCAACAGAGGCCAAGACATGAAAAGACCAATGTGTAAGCATAAATCTCCTCACTGACTTCTTAGCAGGATCATACAATGAAGCAGACAGTCACAAAGCACTCATGTGAGAAAGGTCTGAAAATACACACAGATAGTACATACACTGGATGCCTTGCAATCTCATAGGTTACCTGTATAGTGATCCACAACTCCCCCAACTAGACACTGACTGTCAGCGGGTCAGAATCCCAGAGAAAAGAGATTGAGAAACATCTCATTGTGCCCGAATTCAGCCAATGGGGCAAGTATCCTATAGCAGGCCTGAGGTCCTCTCCACAGGCTGAGATAAACTAGGAAGGCCTTAACTAAGGACAGAACACCTTTATACCTTAAAGAGCCAATAAGAGGATCAACCTTCACTTGGTTTTTGTTCCTTGAAAAAGAAACTATTAAATGGCCCACCCCACCTTTGTATATTTCAAATGAAGAACAGATACCTGAAAGTCTAGTACACCAAAAGTATATGATCAAGTTCTACATTTTAAAAAGTTTAAAGAATAGGATAAGCTAAGAAGGGGAGAATGGAGAGAGAAGAGAAAAAAGAGAGCAGAGAGAGGGAAGTGTGATAGTTGTGGAGGCACACAAAAGGGATGGCCTAATAGGCTCAAAAAAACTTTATTCGGAATTATAAAATAGGGAACAGGGAATGGGAGATAGGGGGGCAGAGACAGAGGCAGACACATCTTGTACATACAAGTAACAAATGCCTTTAGAAGACAACAGATAAAGGCTGGGGCAAGTCAGAGTTCACCAGTCCTATTTTTTTATTCTATGCCTATGGTTCTCAACTTTGTCACACACTGGAATCCCCTGGGGAACTTGAAAAATGCCAATACCTGGATTGTACCTTAATTCTGATTACACTGATCCAGGATGTTGGCTTGAACATCCAACAATTTTCTAATGCTCTCCAAGTGATTCTAATATGCAGCAAAGTTAACAACAACCACAGACATATACGTGCTTTAAAGTATTATCACCTGACTTTACTTCCAAATAGAATGCAGTAGGGCATGGCAAAAGAATAATTCTGATCTAATACAACATCTGGAAAAAATGGTGTAAGTTATGAAAATTTTGAAAGGCAAGTTATTATAATTATGAAAATTTCTCAAAGAATAAAGCGGTACAAGCAATAAAGATGAGGTCAGCAGTTATCAAACTGTGATCCAGGAATACTTGAGTGTCCCCAAGACCCTTTCAGAGCATCTTTAAGGTCAAATTATTTTTATAATAATACTAAAACATTATTTACCTTTTTCATTCTCCTTCTCTCATAACTAAACAGTGGAGTTCTGCAGAGGCTACTTGATGAGTGATATCACAACAGATTAAATATAGACACAAATATAAGAATCCAGCAGCGCCCCAGCCACTGTCCCATAAACCAAAAGGTCATGGTTCAATTTCCGGTCAGGGCACATGCCTAGGTTACAGGGTTGGTCCCCTGTTGGGGTGCATAGGAGAGGCAACTCACTGATGTTTCTCTCACATTGATGTTTCTCTTCCCTCACTCTCTCCCTTCCTTCCCCTCTCTCTAAAATCAATAAGCATGTCTTTAGGTGAGGATTAAAAAAAAAGAAGAATCTAGCAATGTATTAAGCCAGACATTTAAAATATTTGCAAAATTATTTTTTAAAATCACTCTTATTATGTCTACTTTGGAAATGTAGTCATTTTTCATAAAAAATACAATATTTGTATTAACATGTAAGAGATTTAATATACTTCTTTTAAATTAATAAATATTTTTTAAAAATTTTCCCAGGTCTAATTTCTAACACAGTAAATAGCAACATACTGCTCCCATGAAAATATTCTTTGAGGTCCTAATTAAAGACCAAAGAGTTTGAGAATCACTAGACTAGAAGAACTAAAAATCCAGAGAGGGAAAAGCCTTCCTAGGAGGAGTTGACAACTGCCATCCATTTTTTTCCCTGAAGGCATTTGATGATTCCAGGAGACGGCTGAGAACTGGATCTGGCTAGGCAGAAGGACTCCACTGGGACACAGAGAAACTGCCCTAGCTTTTGTTGCTAGTATGGTACTAGTGTAACAAATTGCAAATTGAGGAGTTCCCAACATAGATCCAATTTTCCCTGTTGGGCATTTACTGAATCCTGGGGCTGTGCAGGAGAATAGGTAGCTAGGCCAAAGACTGGAACAAAATCTCCCCTACTTTCATAATACTTTGTAAGAAATACTGCAAAGTATTATGCAAAACATACTTCAAAACACTGCAAGAAGGAGGGGACTTGCCTCAAACACACACTCTTCTCAAGACAAATGTAAAATTTTGAAGCTATGAAAAGCAGGAAGCTAAAGAGCTAAATTCAAAACATGCAGGTGGCAGAAATGAATCTCTCATAGTTTTACAGGGCTGAGAGAAAGAAATCCACCAGCTCTCAATACAAATATCAGGAAAGGACTTGCCCGAGAAACTGACAGATGGCACTAGATCGAGTCTTACTAAAACTACAACCCAGTTTCAACATAGCTCAACCTCTGATTGGCGTGAGGTGATTAGGCCCTCACCCTACACAACTAACAGAATAAAGGGGAAACCCTATATCTGATACTGGAAAAAATTGTCAGGATCTTCTATTTTTTTTGTATACACTGTCTAGCCTTTAATAAAATAAATCACTAATTGTGAGATGAGGCAGGAAAATATAATCAATAATTAAGATGAAGCAGTCCTATTCAGATGTTAGAGTTACCAGACCTGGGCTTTAAAATCAGCATGATTGAAATGTTAAAGAAACAGATAAACACAATAGATGAAAACATGGACATTTTGGAGAGGGAATCAGAATCTATAAAGAGAAAAATGGACACTCTAGAACTGAAAAATACATTATCTAAGAGGCAGATTCCACTGAATGGGATCAGAGAACACAGGTTTAAAGAACTCAAAAGATAGGTCAACAGAAAATAACTAAACTAAAGCACAGAGAGAAAAAAAAGATCTGAGACTAAGAGACACGTGGAATATAGTTAAAAGGTTAATACTGGATTCCCAGAAGGAGCGGAGAGAATGGTGCAGAAGCAATATGTGAACACTTAAGAAAATGTGCATTCTGTAATTGTTAGGTAAAATGCTCTCAATGTTGTTAATGAGGTCAAATGGATTACTTATGTTTAAATATTTTATATCCTTACTGATGTTTTGGCTGCTTATTATTGAGAGAGGCGTGTTGAAATCTCTAATTTTGATTATGAATTTGTTATTATTCTTCTAGTTTTTTCAACTCTTGCTTTATATATAACTAGGTGTATCCAAATTAAAGATTGTTATATATTACTGATGAATTCACACGCTTCTCATTAAGAGATGTCCATTTTTGTCTCTAGTAATACTTCTTGCATTAAAGTCTACTTTTGTCTGATATTAATATAACTACCTCTGCTTTATTTTGCTTAGTGTTTGTATCATATATCTCATCTCCTCCTTTTGCTTTTAACCTTTTTGTATACTGATATTTAAAGTATATCTCTTATAAACAGCATACAGGTTTTGTTTTTTTATCCAGTCTGACACTCTTTGCCTTTCGATCACATTGTATAGTCTGTTTACATAAACTGAGGATCAACATGTTTGAAAGGACTGAAACCATACAGTGTATGTTCTCTAACTACAGTGAAATTACACTAGAAATAAATGAGAAAGATAACCAGAAACATTCCCGTGCTTGAAAATTAAGGAATACACTTCTAAATAACCATGAGCCAAAAAAGAAATTGCAATAAAAATTAGAAAATCTTTGCCCTGGCTAGTGTAGCTCAGTGGGTTGAGCGTGAGCTGTGAACCAAAGGGTCACCAGTTCAATTCCCAGTCAGGACACATGCCTGGGTTGTGGGCCAGGTCCCCAGTGGGGGCCACTTGAGAGGCAACCACATATTGATGTTTCTCTCCCTCTCTTTCTCCCTCTCTTCCCCTCTCTCTAAAAGTAAATAAATAAAACCTTTAAAATATAAATTTTCAAAAAAATATTAGAAAATCCTTTTAACTGAATGATAATTAAAATATGAAATATCAAAACTTGGTAAATGCAACTAAAGCAGTACTGATATGGAAATTTACAGCTCTAAATGCATATATTAGAAAAGATTGAAAGTTTAAAATCACTGACCTAATCTTCCACCTCAAGAAGCTAGAAAAATAAGAGCACATTTAAAAACTTTTTTTTTAAGGGCAAGGCTTCTACGCTGAAAACTACAAATTGTTGCTGTGAAAAATTTTTAAATTCCTGAAAAGTGACAGAATAAACAATACTCATGGACTAGAAGAATTATTTAGTTAAAATGTCAATCCCCCACCCACACACACATTAATCTATACATTCAATTCCAACACAATAAAAATTCCAGCAGGACATTTTTGGGGGGATGGGGAGGGACAGCAGAATGACAAGCTAATATGGAAATGCAAAGAACCTAGATGAGCCAAGGCCATCTTGAAGAACACTAAAGCTGGAGAGTCCCAAATAAAATGGTCAGTAAATTTAAGAAAACGTGTTCAATATTATTAGTCATTAGGAAAATCAAAATTAAAATCACAATGAGATAGCACTACATCCATACCAGAATGTATAAAATTAAAATGCCTAAAATTATCAAGGCTGTAGCTCAACTAGAACTCTCACACACTGCTGGTGGCAGTATAGATTGGTGTAACTATTTTGGAAAACTATTTGGCAATAAAGCTAAATATTTATGCTCTTTTATATATCCAACAGAAATAAGTGCTAAGCTCACCAAGAGATGTGCGCAAGTTTCACAGCAGTGTTATTCACAAAAGGCAAACAACTCAAATGTCTATCAGAGGAGAATGGATAAATAATTTATAGTATACAATAGCTTCTTACTCAGCAATGGAAATAACTAGCTACATAAATTAAGCAATAACATAGATGACTCTTACAGACAAAATGTTGAGTGAAAGAAACCAAACACAAAAGCATATATACAATATAATGGCATTTATATGAAGTTTTACATCAGGTGAAACTAATATGGTTTAGAAATTATGCATAGTTACCTCTTGGAAAGAATATTGACAGTTGGCAGGGGGAGGCAAAAGTGAACCTTCTGGGGTGTTTAAAAGATTCTGTATTTTGATCTGGATGGTGGTTACAGAGATATATGAATATGTAAAAGCTTGCCAGCCATACGCATATAATCTCTATACTTTAGTCGATATAAATACCTCAGTAAAAAAAGGAACAAAATAACTACACCTGTTACCCACTGTTCTTTGAAAATCAGTGACAATTTTTTGCAACTTTTCCACTATTCTTACTAGTAAGAGTCTAATAACTTGAAGATGTTTTCTTGAGCCATATTTCTTTTTTTTTACTCTTCGCCTGAGGATATGTTTATTGATTTTAGAGAAAGAGGATGGGGGAGAGAGAAACATCAATGTGTAAGAGAAATATCAATTGGTTATCTCCTGCACACAACCCGACCAAGGATCAAACCTGCAACGTTTTGGTGCATGGGATGACGCTCCAACCAACCGGGCCACTTGGCCACATTTCAATGTCTTCACACATGAAACTTTTCAGCCAGACTTATGGCCCCTGCTCTTTACCTACTCCCTCAGAATGTCCAGGAACTTGTAGACTCTCCTACCTGCTCCAGCTCCTCCTCAGCATATTTTTGGCGGCTTCGCTCATTCTCAGTACCCTCTCGTAGCTCCTTCAGTCGCTGGGCTTCCTGCTTGGCAAGGTTGATCTCATCACGCAGCTTCTTCTCCAGATGTACCTTTTCCACCTCCACTGTGCGGTGCTCTTCCTGGGCCTTCTGCAGCCTGAGGGGCGATGCAGGGAGCTGGAGGAGGCCAGGCAAGGGGGTGCCAGCCAACATGCCATGAGTCATGGCATTGAAAAGGAAAATAAGGGTTCCACCGTTCAGCACATATTCTCCCTACTCTGCTGACTCTGGCTGAGTTAGCTCAGCACCAACACAAACCACAGTCATTACCATACTTCTTGCATTGGCCACTATTTTGCTGCCACTAATAAAGGCTGTGCAGCTAGGTTCCCCAGGTATGTAAATCTTTCTTCTAAGGTGCCTGACATACTAAAATTATAACAACTACTAGTTTACTAGATATTTCACATTTGTCCTCCCTGCACATAATGACATAATATTATATCATGATCAGCCTAGGACAGGTGTAGATACGAAGGCTTTGAGAGAGGAAGTAACTGCTGATAGAACTGAGACTAGAATTCCGATCTGTATAACTTCAAATCCCATAGTTATTCCCCTCATACCAGGTGTCTGGAAGGTTCACTATAAATGGAGAATATCCTGCAAGCTAGACCAAAGATCCAGAGAAAGCCTGACAGCTGAGATGAGGTGGTAGTAGTGGGGAAACTTAAGGAAGATGAGAAGGAAGCACTGAGCCATACTTCTTGGACTCCCACGTACCTGTTGCCAGAAACACAGAAAAATTAAATTCATACCAAAGGGCAGAACTTGAGAGAGCCCCCTGCTTCCCCAAGGCCTGAGTTCTTTTCCTTAGTACTTCCATGCGGGCTAAGATCTCAAGGGTATCAGTTATAATGAAAATATATCTTTGTCCCCAACCACACATTCCCCCTGTTCACTGATAAAATCTTCCATGCATCCAAATAAACCTCCTTCCTTCCTTCTTCCTCCTATTCTATCTATTTCATTAACTCACTCATTTACTCATTCATTCATTCGCCAAGTACTTTCAGATGTATACTAAATGCCACACCCTGTGCTGAGCCCTATATATATGGAGATGAATGAGAAAACTGTCTCTGCCATCAAGGAGCTCATTATCTAATTCAATTTAGACAGATAATTCTACACAATGTGACAAGCTCCACGATAGACAGATATACAACGTGTTGGATGAGCCCAATGGATGGAGTGATCCACTCCACCAGAAAGGAGTCAGGAAAGGCGAAGCATGGGCTAGACCCAGAAGAAAGAACAAGAGTTTGCTAACCCTCTGGAAGACGGAAAGGACTTAGCCACTGTTAGGTCTTCCTACCTTAATAGGAACCACCAACTTACCAGGGGACCAGGATAGAAGGGGAAAACAGTGATGAAGAAGACAGGGAATATATGGCTTAGACTTGAGGTACAATAAAAAAAAGGATAGGTTATAGAACAAGTAGGGCCCAGAGAGAAGAGCACTGGCCACTGAGTTAAGTAGGTGAAACTAGGTGACACCGAAGAGGCAGAAACAGAACTCAATCTCTAACAAATCCCAAGTCCTCACTGCTCATCAGTACTGGAAGCCTCAAAAGATGTGTTGGTACAAGCAGGAAGGGGAGAGGGAGAAACGTCTAGACTGCTCTTACTGCTGACAAACTGGTATTCTGCCCAGTATGTCGGAGAGAAAGGGAGTTGAACCTCGAGGTTTACACCAGGTGGCGCTACAAGCACAGCTAAAACAAACCAGAGGAGCCATTTCCTGCCCGCATCTCCTTTTCTGGCTGAGTACCCTCTTTTATTGTATTCCTCCAAGATACTACTGCCTGAAATTACACCATCAGGGATTCAATTCTTCCCTGAAAAATTATCCTCTCTGAAAGCAGCCTCTTGAAAAAAGCCTATGATACATCTGTCTTCTTCATATAATAGGGAGCTCCTTTAAAAGTAGAATCAAAACTGACCCACTTTTATTGTCCTAACGAATCTAGAAGAGATGAAAATCAACAGATACTATTGAGAGCAGAAATCAAACATATAAATATACCACCAAACCTTGCCCCACTCCATCTCCTGCACAGAAGACTGAGTATCTTGAAGGCAGTAATCAATCAGCATTACAAGTAAGAAAATCACGCAGCTGAATGCAAGCCTTGGCTCTAAGCAGTCCTGACTATAGATCAGTCTGTTCCCTGTACTGGGCCCATTTCTTCATTTTTAAATGGGAATCAAAATTCCTGCCTACCTCAAATAATTATCTTGAAACCCAATGAAATCCTAACTGGAATGTGCATGTAGCATTCATTACATTTATCCACCCAAAATATCGGGAACTCTGGGAAAAAAAAAAAAAAAAAACAACTTATGGTGGCTGGCAGTGCAGCCTATTAAAGTAAGGAGGGAGGAGGTGGCATGTAGCTCTGAACACCGTTAGAAGATGTGCTTGTGCACATGTGTGCGCTCAGCTCTGGGTGTGTGCATGCATTTGCTTCTCTAAGTGCCACAGTGGTCATTTAGCTCTGTAGGCCTTGGGGAGCAGGCAGGGCTGGGAGCTTAGTTTTATCCCCAAACTTGGAATGTCTCCTGCCTAGATTCTTTGCCTTTGGAATGAAAACAGTACATGTTTTTCAGACAAATGAAGAATAGGGACTGCCTAGACAGCAGCATTTGGCCCCTAGTTGGCAAAGGGCCCAGGATCAAGGGGCCCAGCAAAATAGCCAAAAATCAGCTCAGAGATCAAACTCCTTCTTTTGCCCTGCAGAAGGCTGGTCCATGGGTATGAATCTGACAGGGCTGCCTTTACTGAGGCAGTACCCTGCGGGTGTCAAAATTCCTTGCTCACTAGTCACCGATATGTGACCCTAAGCAAAGCACTCACCCTCTCTGAGCCTTCATTTCTTCAACTCTAAAACAGGGATAATAATAGTACCTCCTAACCCATGTTGTGATGATTAAAAACAATAATACATTTAAGCACTTAACAATACCTAGCTCACAAGAAATCCTTCCCGCCAAAGAAAATAGTATCTACCATTTTAAAATAACAGAAAGAGCCAGACTGCATTTCCTTTTACATAGATTTCTGCAGACTTCCCAACTAGACTCCCTAGGCTGCCAGAATAATTTTCTAAAAGACAGTCCTAAAGTAGGCCTTTCCACTTTTCCAAAACTAAACAAAATTAAAAACAAAATACCGGTATTGTCTCTATGTTGCCTTCTGCATCCTACTAAAGTTCTCTCTATGTGAGTCTTAAGGTGCCACGGGTCTGGTCCCACTACACATTCAACCTTAATTAACTACCAGGACCTCCCTATCCGTCTTTCAAGGCCATCTCCTCAGCACCCACATCATTCACTTCCTGCCTCTGCATTCTTCCTGTCCTTAAAGTTATCATGCCATAAGCTGACAATGAGTCACTGCACAAGTGTGCACTCACTGTTCCTTCTCATATGTAAGCTCTGTTGCCCCAGGAGCAGTGAATTCCTTACAATTCCCAGGACAGAACTGGTTACTAGATATCAGGAAGTACTTAGATAGACTGTATGGCATCTTTCTTTCACAGCTAGATCTTCTACAATAGTTTTAAGCCATGTTTTACTTAGGCAGAATCCTAGACTATCAGAGCTAGGCCATTAATGTCCTCCTAGTTCCACTCATAAGAAAATAAGTCCTAGAAGGGAAAGGGATTTACCCAAAGTCTTACAACAAATAAGTGTTTATGAGATTTAGGAGGTATTAGGAAGGCAGATTTGTGAGGTTTCTCTGGGAAAGGGTGAAGAACAGTTCATTGTCTCTATTTCTATGGGAAAGGAAGCAAAGGTAGGGAAAAGGATAGAATGACCCTAACAAGCCATCCAGCTAGGGAAGCTCAAGACTTCTGAGAGTTCAGAGGGAAAATAAGTTTCTGCCCTGGGAAGAATACTTATCCATGAAACTGGAATGGCAGGAACCTGGACTCCCAATGCAGCTTTGGAAGGACGCATAGCCTGGACAGCCATGTCAGCATGGTCTCAGGGACCAGGCAGCCCATAACCCAAGTGGAATCAGGAGGCTCCCAAAAGCTGGCAGTACCAGGGCTGTGGGGAAGGGGCACGGCCTTACCTTTCCTGAAGGTCATGCAGACTCTGCTCAGCTCGGTGTAACCCCTCCAGGTCCTTCATCATCTTCTTCATGTGCTCCTTGGAGTAACGATTCTGGATATAAGCAAACCAGCAGCCACCCACACCAATAACAATAGACACCACCAGCATGAAGTCCTTGAGGTGATTATGGCGGGTCACTGCCAGAGAGGAAAGGCATGGTGAGTCAGACTGCCCACTGCACACTTAGCCTTGCAGAGTCCACTGCATATCCCCTCCTCCATGAAGCCTCCCCACTCCCAAGAAACTAGTTTCTGTTCCTAGACACATACTTGCCATACACTATTATCATACGCTCCGTGCCTATTTCTCTGCTAAGTCAAGGCCTAGTTTAAAAACAATGAGAGGACTTAGAGGAATAAGGTGGCTAATTAAATCATACTTCCCTAATATGCAGTAAAGAGGAAAGCATTAGAGCCTTCTCGATACATGCCGGGCATCTCAGGTCTACGATGAGCTCATGTACCCAGATGCACTGGCTTCCATCCTACAGGGTAAGCGATGCTAGGGTGCTAGAGCAGGTAAAAGGAGATGGCCGGTGAGGGTATAAAGCAATGTGACTAGAGCTTGAGGTCTGGCTGTGGAACTCAGGTTACTACAGGAGCTGGGTCTCCTGGGCTACTAGGCTATTGTAGGTATAAGGTACAAAGCCCAGAACCAGTAAAGGTCTGCAAGTCTCACCTATGGAAAGCACTTCTAGGCTGTGGCTCAATCTACAGACCAGGAAAAACAGGAATAGTCTCAAGAGATTGTTATAGATAAGACATGCCACATGCCAGAGGGGCAGAGCTATCTGCTGAGAATGCCTGGCAGCATTCCCAGGAGGTGAAGTGGCCAGGCCCCAGCCAGCAGCTGGGACTCAGAGTAATAACCAGTCTCCAGAGCAAAACTGAAGTGCTAACCAAGGAACAACAGCAGAAGATAAGAGCAAAAACCATGTCCTGAGAACTGGACCAACCAGAAGAGGGGCACCCCTGGAGTCCGACACTGTTCCTAGTATGCCAGATGTGGGTGCTGGGCCACAGCACAGGAGACCGGAAAGAGACACCCAAGGAGAAGAGGACTGCTGCTGAAGCAGTCCTTTAAGTTGAGTGGGTTGTACTCAACTTGGGATGGAGTAGCTGTGAGCTCAGAGGACCCCAGATGTGGGAGCCAGGGAAGGAAAAAAAGAGGGAATGGCCTCCTGTGCACAGTTGGTTACCCTCAGGTTTGGGAGGGGAAAGCAGGACTGACAGGATTCCAGTGCCTGGTAAGGACAAGGGACTAATCGGAGTCCTAGGTGGAGCCACTAGGTTGAGGCAGTGTCTAAACAGCAGAAAAAGACACATGTAGTTGGAAACCACATAAAAATGAGGCCCAGATTGAGAAAAAGGATTATATTCATAGCTCCTCATTGAAAGGCTGAGCGGCAGGACAAGGGGATGGTGTGGGATCAAAGACAGATTAGAGCCTTCTATTTCCATCTGGGGAAGGGAGTTACTAGGTCCAGGGTGGGAGCCCTGTGCTTCACGTGTTTATGCCAGATTCTCATAGAGAAAACTAAGGGTCCTCTAGTGGCTACCTTCTGGCCCCCTGGCAAGCCTACACTTGCAGCCTTGCTAAAGGCGTCACTCTCCTTCCTTCAGGCCCTAAGAAGGGACATCTCTGCAGCAGAGTGAGCTGCCTTTCTTTCTGGAACACACCAGCCTCCTACACAGCCTCTACCAGACCAGAGGCTGGGGTACACTCTGCCTCCTGTTTGTTAAGGACACTTAATCTTGGCTTCCCAGGGTTTCTCATGTCCAACATCCCATGTACATTCCTACAGAAAGTCAGAGGTACTCTTGTTCAAACAAGACTCCAGGCAACTGGCACCCTCCCCCTATTACCTCAAACTCTTCAAATTTTTAAGATGGGCATGCAGATTGGGTGCCTATCTATTCTTGTCCAGATCGATTTGGAACGAGGTGCTATTTTTTTTTCAGCTTCATATTCTCATCCAAGTCATGAATACAAATTCTGAACGGCCAAAGCCAAGCATAGGACCTGAGGTAACACTCTTCCACTCGTCAGCACCCACTGCATCCCTTCAACCAGTGTCAACTCCACTTAAACGTACAAGCACCCACCCCATAAATACATCCCTCTGCGTTGTCAAGTGCATTGCTGAAGTTCAGCTACACTGCCACATCCTATGAACAACCAAGTTTGGTGGGAAGAAACGAGTCTAACACAGCTGATCTACTCTGTATCCCCTAGGGAGCATCACTTGTCTGTATGGCAGTGCCTAGCACAGCACGGACTAGCACACAGAGGCACTCAATAAATATCTGTAGGATTGAATTGTTACTGATAAACCTCCAGGATGGGATCTCCCTCTCCTTAATCCACATGGGTACTAGCATTCCCGTTCTGTAGACAAAAAAGAAAAACTGAGGCTAATAGGAGCACTGACTTGTTAGAGTTCAGAAAAAGTGACAGAGCTAGAATTCAAATCCAGATATGCCTGACTTCATGGCCTTTCTGCTACACCCCAGTTTGTCATTACAACGTTCATACTCATGCAACAGGTATTGATTCTGCTTTGTTACATGCAATATCTCTCCCCATGGAGAGGCCTGCATCTCCTGACCTAGCCTGTGTGACTAAGAATTCCAAGGCCCTAGTTTTCCCACCTACCAACATCTCAGGAGCTGACTATGGCATTGCCATGAGGACAGGCATTTCAGTTAAACGTAGGCCTCACGCAGAGAAATTCTGCCATCAAAGGAAGCATCCTACACTGAGTATTAGAAAGTCTGCGTTCTATGCTCCCCTCTGCCCCAATTTGTTAGGAAATTCAATTCCTCCATCTGAATCTCAGCTTCCTTAGCAGTAAAATGTGTTATCACAGAATTACTAAAGAGATCAAATGCATAGTTGCAAATGAAAGCACTCAGAGGTATTTTAGAAATATTCAGATCGACATATCCAATAGGTAATTAGGAATGTTGCTATGGAGTTTGAGAAACAGACAGGAGCTGGAGAAGCTGCTGTGAGAATTATCAGGTCCCTTCAGTGGAGCCCTGGGCTGAACCCCACAGTCCTAAATGAATCTACGATGGTTAATGTTATGTATCAACTTGACTGGGCTAAGAGGTGCCCCAATACCTGGTAAAACATAGACCTGGGTATGTCTATGAGGTTGCCTTCCTGAGAGGTGAGTATTTGAATTGGTAGACTGAGTAAAGAAGATCATCTTCACTAATGAGTGGGCATCCAATCATCCATAGGCTGCTGAGAGCCTGAATGGAACCAAAGGTGGAAGAAAGGTGGATCTGCTCTCTCAGCTTGAATTGAGACATCCGTCTTCTCCTGCCCTCTTACATCAGTACTGGTTCTCTGGTCTTTGGACTCAGACAGGGACTTACACCATCAACCCTCTGATTCCCTGGCCTCTGGATATGGACTTACACCATCACCTCCCCTGGTTCTCAGGCTTTCCTGGTTCTCCAGCTTGCAGATGGCAGATCATGGGACTCTTGGCCCCCTAATTACATGAGCCAATTCCTATAATAAATCTCCTCTTATAGATATTTATATACATGTCCTATTGGTTCGGTTTCTCCGGAGAATGGTAAATACAGAATCTATAAACTATTGTACAAGAAAGAGGGGAAAATAGGGAAATCAAGTGTCTAGTACATGCTTAATGAATGATGTACTCTTTCCCATGATAATTCCGTTCCCATTCCTCAGTTCCTACTACCTACTGTCCCAGCCCACCACAACCCACAGAGATCTTTCCATTCCTGGTCCTCTGAACTGATTTCCTGATTAATCCATTCTTCAGACAGATAAACATGGCTTATCTCTAGCTATCTCAGGGACAGCCTTGTGTGTTTTTCAGGTTTCATGTCAGTCACCTTTTTTCTGATAGTTTGTGAGTTTCTCAGGGCCAGGCACAAGACTAATTGATCTCTGTAGTCCCATACTTAGCATAGAGTCTGACCAAAGCAAGTGTTCAGCAAAGAGGGGAAGCAGAGAAAAAGAGAAGGAAGAGAGGTTTTAGCCCAAAAATGGGGGTTGGAGGTTTACAATATTAAGTGCATATGAAGGGCAAATACCAGCTCCTGGGGACATGAAGAATACGGCCAGATGTCCTACACAGCCCCTATACAAGCTCAACTCTCGGAATCCACCTCGCACCCAGGGAACATAGCCACAGCAGAAAGACCACGGAGGTTTCATGAGAGCAGATGTGGCTGGCCAAGTGAACAGAGCTAACCCAGGGAAGCTGGCTGGGACCTGAGAATCCAGAGGGTGGCAGAATTCCTAGCCCGAGTGCTGCAAATAGATTTCAGCAAAACGAGGTCAACCGTTAACACAATAAGGCCTGAGACAGGAGAGAAGAGTGTAAACTAATGAGATGCTGACATGTTAACAGAGTCAGGGTAATGGTGAGAATTTTCAAGGTACTAGTTAACACTGAGAACATGAGTCTCTAACCATTATCACTTTCTGGAATCCCCACTCCCAATCTCTTCTGTCCACCCTCTCTACTGCCCACAATACCCTGCCCCTGGCAGATACAGATATTCATCCCTTACTGCCAAAATATGTGCTAGGAATTTCTTTTGTCATTTACACAGCCTTCTGTGCTAAGCTGTCTGTTTAACCTGGAACAACTAATTCCTGGGCCCACCTCCCTTTTGGTTATGGCCCTGACTGCCTTACCTACCCAAACATGCTCCACAGGTAGCAGTTCCCCCACTACCAAGGTGGAAAGGATTCTTCTAATATCACCCCTCAGTCCTGTAGCTCTGGCAAGTCCCAGCCTCCTTCTGCAGAACTTTGAGATTACATCACCTGACACCTACTTCTTGCTGGGCCTTATGCTAAGTGCTGATGACAGATGAACAAAGCTCTTCCTGCCCTTGAGGAGTTCCCAGTTTAAATGGTAGCAGAGAGAGAAACAGAGTGTTACAAAGGAAGCATATACGAAGGGACTGGCTTCCCAGAGGAGAGTAAGAGAGAAGGGTTGAGAATGCCCGGGAAGAGGCTGCAAAGGCATCCTGGGGAAGGCTTGAAGGGTGAGTTGAAACATAACAGAAAGGAGAAAGAAGGTAAGGATAGAGCTGACAGAGACCATAGCAAGCTTTGCCAAAGAGGCAGCCACTCCTGCTTACCAAGGACTCCTCTCTATTATCTGAGCCACTGAAGAAGACAGACAGGGTGTAGTCTTGTCTTTTCCTTTCCACAACTACCCCCAGCCCTATCAATTCCTTGGCAGGCCTCTCCCTGCCTCCTTCTCAATACTCCTGCTGAAAGCACCAAGGACACAGGAGCCCCTAGCCCAAAACTACCCACAGCAGGCACACTGCACACTGGGAACAGTAGCTACCATTTGTTTAGGGGAAACTGGGACATAGACAACCTTGGGAACATGCCCAAGGTCACAACACTTCTGAGTGACAGAGCCAGTCTGCTTGATTTCAAAGCTGGAACTCTATATTATAACTTGTTTCCTCTAACAGAAGGCGGGGAGGAGTTATACAGCAGAAAAGAGCACTGTGTTTGAGTCATGGCTCTGCCACGTAAAAGCCGAATGACCTCTAAAAACTCCCCTCATCTCTCTGAGCCTCATTTTCTCTGAGAAAGTATCTGCAGAGGAGAAAGAGGCCCCTCAGCAAATGATCAGCTGCCAGAGCATGAGACATCAGCTTAGGCCTCAAAGTGGACACTGCCTATGGGCCTTTGTTTCTTAGAGCACAACTAACGCCTGACCACTGGCACTGGAAGGGGAGCCCCCACAAGGGCCTCCAAGCCTAGAGCCGACTTTGCAGAGTGGCAAAGTCCACAAAAGGCCATGTGCTGCTCTGTGGCCACACGGAGCGAACTGAAATGTCTTCTACTGTCAGAAAACGGACCCTGAGATGACCCTCTCCTGAGCCAGTCTGATCCTTTCTCCCTCTTCCCAAGCTCTGAAGCTGCTGTGAGCCCATGGGTCCTACTCACTCAGCAGACCTTCCTGGCTGCTGCACAACAAACCATCAGTTTTGAGATGTCTCACTCCTCATGCCAATGGCAGGATTTCATTAAGGCTGGGCAAGGTAGCCATGGCTGGCCCAGGTTCGCTGGGGTGTTTGTCTACTGCATGCCTTGTGGTAAGGTGTGAGAACCATAGCCTTAGGAACCCATCCAGGTGCAGAACACAGGTCCAAGTCAGTGCAGGCCCTCACTGTGAGTCGTGTGTGGGTGTCGAGCAGGGAACAGCACTGAACTAGGGCTTTAGTCCATGCTCAGATGGGAACACAGAGCCTAGAGGGACACAGATCGAGGGATTCTCTGCAGGTCCCACCAGGCACGGCCCCACCTTTGCAGGAGTCTCCTGCCAAGGAGCTTCCTGATATTTTCCTCAGATTCCACCTGGCAATTTTCAAAATTTCTCTGTAACGAACATCAGTAGGAAACTATATAAAAACAATGTTTACCATCAGGACAGCTGATGGATTCCAACGTAGCTCCCAGGAGTATACCCAGCTCTATCTGAGTCCTTGAATGAGAGCCAGTGAGAGCCTTACTGACCAAGCCCATTTTACAGGTGAGGAAACCTAATTCTAGGTGGGAGAACTGAATGGCCAAAGATACCTTGATAAGGCAAGGGTCACGGAATTCCTAGAAGTACAGGCTACAGACAGCAGTAGTAGGAAACAGACCTCCTGTCTTTTACACAGGCCCTTAATCAACCAAAGAGTTCCTCTCCCAAATTATAGAATATAGCAACTGAAAGGAATCTTAAAGATCTATTAGCTCGATTGTTTTATGATACAAATCAGAAAACACACCCTGAGAAAAGTGACCCAAACAAGGTCTCACAGTGAGTGGCAATTTTGAAAAGAGAACAAGGTGCTTTCCTAAACTTCACAAGTTCTCGATATGAAAGTCCTGAAATTACAAAACAAATCTAGATGTACATGATGATGATGATGACTGAGATATAATTCATACACTCTAAAATTCACTCCTTCAAAATCAATTCAATGGTCTTAGCATATTTACAAAGTTATACAGCTATCAGTGCAATTAATTCTAAAACATTATCATTACTCCATAAAGCACTTCCCACCCTACATGTCAGCCGCTTCTCTGGACTGGTTCCTGGCTCTATAGCATCCGCTGCTGGCATCTTCAACTGATGCCAACAGCTCTTGAAGGGCAGGGAGTGAACCCTAAGAGCCTGTTTGGTCAAGGCTAATTTTCAAAGAAATATTTGTTCCCCCTGAAATTACTTAGAATAAGAAATAAGATCCTGCTCTTGCAGGATCTTCAGGAGCTAAACCACTTAATTCTCTCAACTAACTCCTGGCTGAAGAAAACACTCTTCCTTAGGCCTGAGTGTGTCTGTTGCTGCAGTTAAAGCCCACTCAGTCCCCTGCGGATACAGAAGGACAAAAGATGTTCAGCAATTAGTTCATACATTCTGAAGACGCACAGTGAGAGCAGGGAACAGCTAAATGGCATTCAGCCCCTGTGGGCCACTTTTATCCCTGAGCATAACTTTCGTATTTTAGCCTTTGTGTTCCTGCTCAGGTTGTTTCCTTCACCCAGAACACCCTCCCCAGCCACCTCTATGGAATAAAGCCCCACCCATCCTTACAGACAGAGTTCACACACCACTTCTTCAATAGTATGCCTTCTCCATCCCTCCTCTGGACCTCAGAATCACTGTGTACCTCTCTAGAACATTCATTTTTATCCCTTTAAGGCAGAATATGATTCATCCAGGTCTTCCCATAGGTTCCAGCACAGCACTGGCACAAAGCAGTTGTTTTATTAACGTATCTACTAAATGGATGTTGATAGCTGGACGGACTACAATATAAAACCATTTCATCTCAACATCAGTAGAAAAAGTAGAGGTAGTGCTTTGCAGGTGTGCCTAGGAGACCCAGCACATCAGCCCAGACACCCCAACAGCCTTGGATTCCATGGCACACCAGCAGTCCCTCTCTCCACAGGACTCACAGAGAGGAGGCCCAAAGAGCACTGTGTCCAGGGCCTTCAGCTGCAGCTTCTGCCGATGACTCCGGTCTGTCATCTTCAGCACGGTCCCTGTCATGGTGGTATTGGTTACAGCAAGCCTGTTGAGGCAAAGAGTAGGTGCTCAATTCCCTGCCAGTAAAGCCAGGAAGGATCCTGGTAAAACTGCCCATCTCCTCCAGAAACACTTCATGACTTCCAGCTCCTGGTGACTACTCCCCTCTGCACTCTAGAACACAGAGTCTATACGGAACACATTACATTACATTTGTTCACCCTTCTCCACATGTCCACCTCTCCTGAGTATCCTACTCTCTGAGGATTATCCATTGTGACCATTCCCAGGCCCAACTGTAAATCTTCTGTTGTGCTTCCCTGTACACTCCCACCATTTATAAATGCATTCTCCTGCCCTTTCAAAATGTCACCCTACATGATCCAGTGATTCTGGGGACCTCTGAATTATCCTAATCCTAACATAATTAAATATGTTTAATAATGAATATATTTAATACTCATTAAATAGAAAGCTGCTGATGACAAACACTGCACATCTTGTTAGCTTGTACTTGAGTCACTGTCACTTGCTCCCAATTAGATTACTGTAATTTTTTATGACCTTCAACCATATTGTTAATCATAACTCTCATAAGAGTGGGCCTGTAAACAAGAAAATGACCTCAGAAAAACTAGACTTTGTTTCTCTTCTGAGGGAACACAGTGGATAGAAAACGAGAAGTCTAAGATATGAAAGACTGAAAACCGCTGGTCTGGGTCCCACAAGTGAGCGTTTACTACTATACTACTCCATGAGGTCAGTCCTCTTTTCAAATGCATATCTCTGTTTCCCCAAGTAGAAAGGAAGCTTCCAATGTCACAGTGTGTCTATACTCCTGCCTGGGCATGCAGGAGCAGCTAGTTCCTTCTCCCACCCTGGCAAGCAATCGAGTCCTCCTACAAGAGAGGCATGAGACACTGGTGGGAAGTGGGAGGGTCAGTAGATCTAGTTTCTTGTCTCAGCCCTATCATTGAGTGACTCACTTGTCCAATAATAAGCTGCTGGGTCCCTCTCCTGCATAAGTTTCTATAAAATCAGATGCTTACTACAAGACTGGGAATTCATGGGGCTCCTCTTCAGAGAACTTCTATCAGGTGTGCTGGACTTCATCTGACTGTTCAAAATAAGTGTTATCTTTCATACAGTCTTTTTGTCAAAGAAACCTACAAATTTGAATACTATCTACTTCTAAGAGATGAGAGAAATGAAAAACATTTACTAGCTAACATTTACTGAGCAACTGCTGGGTATCTCCTACTGTTCTGACACTTTACATACAATACCTCATTTAGTTCTCATGATTTTGAGAACCCAGTTCTATTATTAGCTCCGTTTTACAGATACGAAAACTGAGACTTATAGTTGAGTAACTTGCCCCAAGTCACATAGCGAGTAAGTGGCAAAGCCTAGAAACAAACTCAAATCTGCCAGATTCCTTCCATTATACAATGCTGCCTAGTGATGGGCCTAGAACCATCCCTACTCTATGCACTGAAGGCTCCAAGCTTCCCACTGTCACTAAGGTGTCACACCTTGGCTTCCTCTATTCCTGAGCCAGCTTAGCTAGATCTGGTCTTAGACCTAATTCTAGCCACAAGAGGGCTAAGTGAGCCCATGACCTGAGAACTGACTTCTTATCCTAAATTTTACAGTTTTAATCCAAGCTACAGCCATTCCTCACGATGAAATGGTACTGTGATCCACAAGGCACTACTGCCATTGCCATGGGTAATAAGAAAGGAACCTAATCCTGGAGTTTCACGGTCAATCACTAGGGGAGACCATTCTGCGTGGCGTGGGCCCAGCTCCCACTCAGACAGTGGAGAGTGACACAAGGCCCACACCCACGGACAGGTTCTCCTGTGGGGAATCAGGCCTGCATTGTACATGCTTTTTGCTAAAATCCCTCAACCTGAATTGAAGTAGGCAAGGGCTTACTGCAACTTCCTAAAGTCCATACTAAAACCTTCCAAGGACGAATGTAACCAGTTCAACCACTTTCCCCTTTACATTTGCAAATATCCTCCTTTCTTCATCTAATTAGCAACATCCTCTCCTTTGTTATCTGTAAAAGGTAATCACCTACAGTGATCCTATGAATAGTCAATGAGGATCTGTGCATAGTAAATGAGAACCATCCTCAATGTAATGTGCCCAGAAAAACAATAAAAGCCTATCCAGGAAGGGATTGTGGGCTGGCTCTCTCTCACTCAGAGAGTGGCCATGCCTTCCCTTTTCCTCCACAGGACTTGGTAATCATGTGAATTTGTCTCGTGTGTCTCATGTCTCAACCATAACACCACGGACACTGCAGGCCAGTGTCTGCATCAAATCATCTTCCATTAAACATGGAGCTCCTAAAGGCAGATGTGAGGTCTAATGCATGTCTTTGTCCTCAGGGCCCAGGAAAGAGCATGGCACATGTTAGGTGCTTGGTAAAGTTTTGTCAAATAGGACTAAACTTACTATTTCCAGGAAGTCCATCTTCAACTACATGGGGCAAGAGGAAAATGCAGTGAAAAAAGCAAGGCACTTAGAACCAGGCAGACCTGGGTTCAAATCCCAGCTCTGCCACTTACCAGCTTGAATAAATCAGAAAATACTTGAAATTCGGTTTGTTCACCTGAAAGCTGGGACAGTAATTTTTTCTTCCCAGAATTGTGAAAATCAACTGAAGCAATAGTTAGGAAAGCACTCTATAAAGGGATGTACAAACATTAAGATTATTACTCTCTCCGGAGAAGGGAGAAGCTGCGAAGAGAAGGCTGCAGGCAGCAGAGAGGGAACAGCCAGCTCAGCTAGGCTGGGAGCTCTGTGGCTGGAGACTGCAGTGTGTGGGCATCCCAACAGCTTCACCTTCCCCTTTCCCCCTTGCTGAAGCTCATAACCAGGTGCACCGACATAATACGATGACATTATACATAATCAGCACTTACCAAACAGCAAGCCCTTTGAGGAAAGGGCAGGTTGTTGTCATCTTTATCCCCAGAACCCAGGACAAGTGCTTGGCACAGAGAGGTACCCAGTAAATATTTTTTGAGTAAGTAAGTAAATGGATTAATGACTGAATGACATATGGTACTAGTGTGACATAAGTCCAAGCAGTATTCCATGTCCTCCCCACTCCCACGCCAAGCATATCGCAAGCATAGCCCTAGCATATCGCACCTGTAAGGAGGCAAAGTTAGGGCACAATAGCTACTGGAAAAGTCATTCCAGAGAGCAGGCCAGGTCCACCTTCTACATGATTTCTTTAGAGTACGTGGTATATGGATAATTCAGGGGAAGCTAAAAGAGCCCTGGACAATAAAAGAGGCAGCTCTTGCGGGGTGGGGGCAGCAAAAGAAAAGAGAATTACCACAGGATTTGAAATCTACCCAGATCTAGCGTTTCACTTCTAACTAGCCCGGTGACCTTGGAAAAGTTACTTAGCCAGTTTCATCATCATTATACAATAATACCTACCTTCTAAGATTAATGAAAGAATTAAATGAGATACTGTATAACAAGTGTTGAAGTAGAGTGCTTAGCACGCACTAAGCACTCAATAAATGGTAGTTATTAGTACTACTCCCAGTATTGATAGAAACATTAAATCAGAGATGAATGCTAAGTAGCCATCTGCTTTACAGCAAGTGCACAGCAGATGTGAGAACAGGTCTATAGATTCTGCCCTAAAAAGGATGTGACCTTATTTAACCGGCCCGACCAACCTGAAGTCAGGCCGACCCCAGTCCATTCCCTGTACCCGTAAGTGACAGAACTGCCTCCTCCTGACCTTGGCATGGCATGGCCACTGAGCTGCAGCTTCCGAAAGGTCTCTTCATACTGAGGCAGCTCCACATACGTGATCAGCCACTGCACCACCTCGTCCACGGTCCAGTTGTACACTGTGGGAAGAGACAGGAAAGCCATGACTCCAGAAGGCCAAGCACTACTTGCACTTACTGTCACAATCACGTTGACCTTAACGTTTACCACGTTTATGTGTTTGACATCTCACTCTCCCATAAAATCCTGTGTAAAAAAGGAATATACACCCTATTTTTTATTTATGTACATATACAGGGGTGAGCAAAAGGAGGTTTATAGTTGTTCATATGGGAAAAGAAATTAATAAATAAATAATACAAGAATAAACTGTGTTTTGCACACTCACAACTTTTGCCCACCCGTGTGTGTGTGTGTGTGTGTGTGTGTGTGTGTGTGTGACATTATATAGAGAGATGGATCCAGATGACGTCACTTAAGCCCTGAGTCAGATCATACTGGTCTATAGCCCTATTCACAGATGTTTTTAGTTTTGTGCAACAGGTAAATTTCCCCTTTTGTTTATATCAGATTGAAAAGATTTTGTCAAGAGCCAATTCTAACTGAAATAATTGCTGAGCGATCACTCACAACATGGAGAATCACATCATTACCCTCCATAGCCACTGGAGCTAATCGTTCATCAATATTATAATGTTGTGATTTTTAAATGGATTATTATAAAAATAATTCTCTTAAAATAATTTTAATGTTTGTGTGGTATTTAGACACACAGATAACAGATTTATCTCCATACTTTGTCGAGAGTCAACAAGAAAGGAATAGAAGTGGACTTGATACACACGGAATTAAGTTCAAGCCAAGTGAAGGTCAAATGACATCATGATATATTACATAAATCAAAGTTTCATAGTAGCTTGAATAAAGAAAGATGGAGGGAGGACTGAGTCATCAGATGGCACCCCGTAATAAAGGCCTGGGAGCAATCGAGTTTCAGCAAAAAGGTATCATTTTATTGGGTTTGAAGTTTGTTTTTATGTAATGTATAAATCTGGTTTTGTTTACACTTGTATACAAATTTTATATAGCAACTTAAACCTCATGTTATGCTTATACATATTTAAGTAACACTATAATAAAAATAAGTCAGCATTTCAGGTTCTACATAAATTATTTCCCTTAAAAGGAATTTGTATATGCCTCAAGTTTGAAAACTACTGCTGTGAGCAGCAAGAACCCTAAATAGTTTGAAGCAGAATGAGATGGTGACATTTATCATCCTCCTTGCTTAAGATTTGTATCTTTACCAAAAACTGTGTTTTATCAGAATACTGTCTAATTTCCCTTTAGTAATTAGGAAACATTAAGGCATGGGCCCTGTCCCATTCATTTTTGCACACTCCATTGTCTCTAAAATAGAGCTTCATATACAGTGGTATTAATAAGGATTTACTCAAAGAATAACTACCCTAAACGAGGAGTTCCAGAAATGTTGTGAATGTGAGTCAAACAGTAACAATGGTCTCCTTAGACTAATATACGGCTCGTGTAAATGGTTAACTTCTGAAATGCTTGTCAAAAAAACAGCATTCCTCTGGTAGACACACCTCAGATCTTAGGTTGTTTCTGTCAGTTTCACATAAGATAGAGAAGTTGGAAGGCTGGGCGGGCCCTGTCCCTTCATTCTCCTACTTCCCCTACAGTAGAGCCCTGCACTGGTCCAAAGCAAACCCTTAGAAAGAGATCCTGAATGAAACCAAGTTGAAGGTATAACTACTCCAATCTCTTCATGTTTACAAGCAAGCTACTGGAGCTCAGGAGAAAAGTCCTGAAACCAACAGAGTCTGGAGGTAGATCAGACTGTTTGCAAAGACACAGAAGGTGAAAAGAGAAAGATGTCATGGGACAAAATGAAACAGGTACAATGCCCTAAGATTGCATCCTAGAAGACAAGATTCTAGAGGTTTAGGTGAATGATGCCTAGTCATTGCTTATTTAAACTAATTCCCAGACTAAGATACATTAGAGAGAAGAGAGTAATTAATTTCTAAGAGACGTTCAAATCTTAGGGTTTGGGAAAGGAGGGATAACAGAGCTGGGATCAAAGAAGCATTACAGAAGGTAGACTGTATTCCTGAGCCATCATTCCTGAAAATGAATATATAGCCACATGCATTACAAATGTGATCATTTACTATGGTTTGGAGTATCAGGTAATAAAGGCATAGTAGAGGGACACACAGACATGAGGCAGACAGACAAGTGTTAGCCTGTAAGATACAGAGAACAACACGCTCCTGCCACTGCTGCCAAGGGAGCTCAGCCTCATCCAGGACAAAGCGGCCTTTCTGCTGGGCACGTGGAGTGGAAAGAAGTCCACTTTTTTATTGCTAGAAAGGCCTGAGGCCAGTGGTGCTACAAAGGTCTTTTGTCTACTGGGAGGACGCCTTGCTACAAGCCTGAGCATAGGCCTTTGGCACACAGGAATTCCTCTATCCACACCCTACACTGCCGTGGAGACAGGTAGGAGTCACTCTAGACCAGGGTTTCTCAGTCTCTGCACCACAGACATTTTGGACAGGATACTTCTTTGTTGTGGGGGCTGTCCTGTGCATTTTAAGATGTTTAACAACATCCCTGGCATCTACACACTAGGTGCCAGTAGCCTGCTGCCAGTCATGACAATCAAAAATGTCTCCAGATAATGCCAAATGTTCCCTGGGAGACAAAATTGCCCTGACTGAAAACTGTCCTAAACACTACAGTAGGTGAAGCAGAGGGTCTGTAATGGCGTCAATGCAATTCGGTGAGGAAGGACTCTGAGCACACTCGGCCCCTACAGCCAAGCTACAAGGAAAAAGGATAATGGCTTGAGTATGTCAGGCCGAACCTCAAAGCAGTTGGTTTTGATTTTTGGTTTTTGTGCCCGACAGATCATTCTGTTACCTAGGCAGGTGCCCTACCTAGGTGGGGAGTGGCAGCATGGGGTTTCCCACCCATAGTCACTGCAGTCTGAATGAAATAAACCAGGATGAGTTGCATTCTTGACAGATTAGCAATCCCATGTCCCAGCATGAAGAGTTCCATTAACAGTCAAGTTGAGATATCAGAGTCCCTTGTCCCTAAGGTTCAAGTACCTAAAAGTCAAAAGCCTTGTTCTGCTTTCTCATTGCAAAAGAGAAAATGAGAAGTTTCTCTGGGCCAAAGTAAGGAAGAAGGCAACAGCTAGGGATATAACAGTATACAAAACAGAGTCATAGATTCCTGATGCTTATATTCTGGTGGAGAGAGACAAACTAAAACACTATAAACCAATAAATACTGGATAGTGATAAGTAAATGAAAAAATACAAAGCAGGGTGAAATGATAAAGAGCAATGCTATATCAGATGTAATCACAAAAGGCCTCTCTGATGAGGTGACATTTGGGCAGAAAATTAAATAAAGATGTGAGCCATGTGAATACTTGGGGGAAGGGCCTTCCAAGCACATAAAACAGTAAGTATTACTCCCTAGCACCTGAGCTATAGCCACACCTCCAGGGATATGCCAGGACAGTTCCTTGGCCTTGGCCAATCCCTTCTCTTGCCGGGGAAAGAATAACCAGTAGGAAACAGGCTCCAGAATCAGTATTTCTTTTCCATAATGGACCAGTGGTGCCTCCAAAAGAAGCCCTCACTTACTTTTATGGTTTCAAACCCACATCCCAAAAGAGCTATGTCTGGCAGGAAGACTGCCAGTACTTCCTTTGCCTCTCCTCCACATAGCTGTAAGTTAGTTGGTCATTTGGTCAGACTTTGGTCAGCCCTTTGGTCAGCCAGTCACATACAACACAATGATTAAGAATGTGGGCTTTGGAACCAGGTGCCTTGGTTTGAATTTGGGATCTGCCACTTACAAGATGTAAGACCATGAGCAAGTTACTTAACCTTTCTGTGCTTCTTTTTCATGACCCATAAAATGGTAAAAATCAGAGTTCTCACATCGTAAGAGTGTAGTGAAGATATGGGAAGCTTTCTGCATATAGTAAGAGCTAAAGAAATATTGGTTATTATTATTATTTTCACCATTTATTTATTCATTCATTCACCGAGCTTTCACTGGCTTCTACTTTAGTAGGTATTGGGTGAGTTACTGGGTACAGAAATCAATCTGCATGATCTCCAGCACAAAGGGCTCTCTCTAGAGAAGGAGACATACAAGAAAACAAATGAGTATACTACAGTATGATAGGTGCTAGGCCAGAGAGATATGTGGGAGAAAGAAGTGACAACTGGAATGAGTCAAAAAAAAAAAAAAAAAAAAAAAGCCTAGCTTTTTATCTGGCTACTCTGGATACAGAGCACTCCAAGAGAACTACAGAATCTTACCAGTGGCCTTCCTTAAAGACGGTTTCCTCTGGTTCTTACTGGCAGCTTGTCATCTATGCGTAAAGTCAATCTCAAGTCCTTAATCACCATTGCAAAAAAAAAAAAAAAATCTGGCCCTTGGCCTAGGCCTCATGTGATAGGTCCACTAAGCTACCTGGCAAAAACCAATTCTACATAGCTGCAGAGTTGTATGAGAACCTAGGCTTTGGAATTGAATAAGCGAAACAACTTGTATAAGATCACACAATGACAGAGCCAAGGACAAACTTTTGTCTCCCACATCCCTACTCTGGACCAGGCCAGGAGCTAAGTGTTGAGATACAGAATCATTTTAGGTAATGCCCTCAAGCAGTGTGGTAGAAAAACAAGCAGGGGAACAGATCAGTGTAATTAATGTGCTAAGTGCCACAAGGAGATAAGAGTAAGAGGCTGTGGGAACACAGAAGGAGGCACTTAACCTAGCCTGTGGTTTCCAGGAAAGATTTCCTAAAGAAGGGGATACTTAAATTGACTCCTGATTGTCAGGTAGGATTTAACCAGATCAACAAAGGAGGAGGAACAGGGAGAACAGTATATATGAAAGCATCAAGGGATGAGAAAGAAAGACATATTCTAGTAACTGCAGATAAATCAGTGCAGCTACACAGAACAAGACGTGCCGTAGAGTGATAGAAAATAAGAAAGTAAGTGAATCACAGAAATAAGCAGTATGCTAACCTCATATGCTAAACTAATTTAGTACAATGCCTGATATATAGAAGGTACTCAGTTAATTTTTTCCACACAAGTATGTTTGCACAAACTGTAGGAGAGAAACAGAAATTTTGGGGGCCAATATTACAGAGGTGAATAAGGAATGATGGAGAACCACAACATTAAAAAAATAAACTTGTAAGGTATAAAAGAATATCACCAAATTTTTATTTACATGTACATATTGACATATTTTTCCCAACTGAGTTAATTCATTTTGAGATTACAAATGGACATTTAATTTCAATGCATCTAACTTCTCAGAGATAAACATGAAAAAAATGGCATTTTCTATAATAATTTCTCTTGTCAACAACTACTGAGCTTTCGGTACCTTATTTTGTTGAGTCTCAAATGAGAAAGCAGTTGGGATCTAAGCTTACTACAAGTTCTACACAAACTCAAGTGTTACCTGAACAATAGGAAAGCCATATTTATCTTCTCAAAGTATCATATAATTACTATATTGTGATTACAATGGAATTTACTTGTAACATCTTTAACAATATCTTTATTTGTATAGGTTCCATTTAAGAACATTTCTTCCACCCATAAATTTGGTGTCCTAACATGCTTATTTTACTATTTAAAAACAAGAAAAAAAGACTTCCAGCCAAGATGGAGGTGTAGGCATACACACTGTGCCTCCACTCACAACCAAAGAGGAAAAACAAGTTAAAAAGCAAAACTAACAACCAGAACGGACAGAGAATCGAACCGAGTGGAAGTCCAACAGCCAAGAAGTTAGAGAGGACACGTTTATCCAGACCAGTAAGCAGGGAGGAGCTGGGTGGAGAGTGCACCCAATGAGACGGCAGTTTGCCCGGAGAGACTCACAGCAGTTGCGCCTGGACAAAACATGGCCTGCGCGCTCAGCGAAGACAGCAGCCAGTGCACTCGGAGAAGCCCGTGGGAACCAGCAGGGCCAAGACTGGTGGACCGGGCAGTCCCTCTTTCGCGTGCAGACAGACTTGGAGAAGGAGCTGGGGAGCAGAGGAGACCATGCGACCCACCATCACAGGAGCAAGTGCCATTGCTCCCTCCCAGGCCCCGCCCACAATGGAAGCATCACAACACAGCAACGTAGGTTGCCCTGCACTGGTGAACACCTAAGGCTCTGCCCCTTAAAGTAACAGGCAAGCCGAGGAAAAAAAAAAAAAAAAGGCCCAAATGAAAGAACAGAACAGAGCTCCAGAAAAATTACAACTAAGGAACAAGGAGATAACCAACCTATCACATGCACAGTTCAAAACACTGGTAATCAGGATGCTCACAAAATTGGAAGAAAGTTGGATGCAAATAAATGAACAAATGAAGGATACATTAAAGAAAATGAGGGGAAATGTGCAGGGAACCAATAGGGAAGAAAAGGAAACTGGGACTCAAATCAACGGTGTAGACCAGAAGGAAGAAACAAGAATTCAAAAAAATGAGGAGAGGCTTAGGAACCTCCAAGACATCTGTAAACGGCCCAACATCCGGATCATAGGGATGCCAGAAGGAGAAGAGGAAGACCAAGAAATTGAACATTTATTTGAACAAATAATGAAGGAGAGTTTCCCCAATCTGGCAAAGGAAATAGACTTCCAGGGAGCCCAGAAAGCTCAGAGAGTCCCAAAGAAGTTGGACCCAAAGAGGAACACACCAAGGCACATCATAATGACATTACCCAAGATTAAAAATAGGGAAAGAATCTTAGAAGCAGCAAGAGAAAAGGAGACAGTTACCTACAAAGGAATTCCCATAAGACTGTCAGCTGATTTCTCAAAGGAGACCTTCCAAGCAAGAAGGGGCTGGAAAGAAGTATACCAAATCATGAAAGGCAGTGCTCTACATCTAAGAATACTCTATCCAGCAAAACTTTCATTTAGAATGGAAGGGCAGATAAAGTGCTTCTCAGATAAGGTCAAGTTCAAAAAGTTCATCATCACACAGCCTTTATTATATGAAATGTTAAAGGGATTTATATAAGGTATGGAGGGATATCAACAGGGGAGTGGGAGGAGGAGAGAAGAAGAAAAAGTAGCATAAACGGTAGAAAAAAGACAGGGGGAGGTTAAGAATAGTACAGGAAATATAGAAGCCAAAGAACTTATTTGTATGACCCATGGGCAAAAACTAAAGGGCGGGGAATGGGGGGATGTGGGGCAGAGGGGAATAAACGGGGGGGGGGGACAACTGTAATAGCATAATCGATAAAATATATTTTAAAAAATAAATTAATTAATAAAATAAAAAGAAGGGGAAAAAAGGTAGCCAATGAAAAATGTAAGCAGAGACCTAGTCAGATTTTTTTTTTTAGAAAGATCTCTCTGGAACCAACTGTAGGATAGACCACAGTAGAGGCAGACTGGGCCAAGAAGAACAGCATGAAAGCATCCAAGCAAAAGATGATTAAGTTGAGACTTCTGCTTCAGGCCAAGAAAAAGTAACAAGAATGGAATTTACCCTCCCCCTCCTGAAACAACTTTAAAAAAAGACAAAATACATAAAACAATGGTTTTTAAGACACTGAGAATCAGCCTACAATGGACAGTGATCTTGAGAGATAGTAAACAAATGAAGCAAGTCATACAATTGACTTGAAAGGGAGGAAATGGAAATATACTTTTGTCAAGTTCTTTTACTATGTGTCAAAGTATAATAATATCTCTTAAAAGTAGACTGTGATAAGTTAAAGATGCATATTTTATCTCCTACAGAAATCATTAAATAACAAAACAAAGAGTTAAGACAGAGAAGATAAAATGGAATCATAAAAAATACTAATCCAAAAGAAGGCAAAAAAAGAAGGGGAAAAACAGAAAACAAATAACAAGATAATGGACTCATATCTAACCACTGAGCTAAATAAAAAGAAAAACAGAACATATTATCTAACATAGTGAAGAACCAACACAAGATGGAGGTAAGATATCTAGTAGACTCAGAGGTATGCGTTTCCAGAGTAGAGAATGGAGCCATGCTTTAGAGGAGAATCCTCTTAGGTCAGTGCCTCCCATAGCACCTCACTACAAAGTCATTGTTTCCTCTGGCTCAATATACAAACAACAATTCTACAAAATCTAGCTGGCATCCCTCCTTTTAAAGAATTGTCATGCCTCCTACTTCACAGGGTCTTAGGGGGATTGGAAATTGCCCTAAGAAATTGCCACCCCCATAAATACTCTCTCACTATCATTCCCCTATATAAGTATATGATCCTAGCTATGCAGATCTGATTCTCCCTCTGCTGAATCTGACTCTTGAGCAAAGACACTTACATAGATGAGAAATTAATGAAGCTGAGACATCTGAGAGTAGCAATTAGAAAGGACCAATCCTCTGATCCCTGCTGCTGGGATCCTTGGAGTTGCTCTTGTTCTTGCTCCTTCAGCCATACTTGTTCAGCTCTTCCTTATTTAATCACTTTATTTTGTATATAAAGAATTTAGCTGGTCTTTATCTTCAGGTCAATTTCCCTAGTGATAGAAATATTTTTGTAATTCATGGTAGGCTAATCAGATGACACTGGATGGGCACTAGTCACCAAAAAGGCCAACCAGTAACTAGAGGACTGGGGCTTTCAGCCAGGTGATATCAGCCCAACCTTCAGAGAGAAGGGCTAGAGATTGAGTTCCATCATGTGACCAATGAATCAACGAACCACGCCTACATAAGAGGACCCCAGTAAAAACTCTGCACGCTGAAGCTAATGTGTTTGAGCTTTCTGGCTGGCAAACACACTAATGATTGATGAACTGGGAGGATAATACATCCTGATTCCACAGGAAGAGGACACAGAAGCTCCACACCGAGGACCCAGCAGAACTCGCTCTATTGGTATCTTTTGGCTGGTCCTAATTTTTATCCTTTGTAGTAAAACTTTAACCATAAATATAACACTTTCCTGAGTTCTGTGAATCATTTAGCACAGTGATTTTCAACCTTTTTCATCTCATGGAACATACAAACTAATTATAAAAATTCTGCAGCACATCAAAAATATTTATTTTTTGCCAATCTGATATGAAATATCCTGGTAGGTATAATTTTGATTCATTCACACCAGACATCTGTTGTTGTGTTGACTGTTACCATTTTTTTATTTGACAATCTAAGGGAAAAGAGGTCAGTGTCCCAGGTATTACATGTCTTGCGGCACACCAGTTGATAATCGCTGAATTAGCAAATTATCAAACAGGAGGGGACAGTGGAAAAACCTTGATGTTGTAGCTCGTTGGTGAGAGTACAGGTGTCCTGGGAACGTGCCGAGCTTGTGGCTGGCTTGGTGTCTGAAGTAAGGTCAGTCTTGCTGGAGCCTGTGCCCTCAACTTGTGAAGTCAGCACTAACTCTGGGTAATTAGTGGCAGAAATGCATTACATTATTTCACTTAATCCCTTTCTCTGCCTCATTTTACTCATCTGTAAGTGGAAATGAGGAAATAGTATACCAAGCACTAAATCATAGTATTTATACTTCATAAGGTGCTTGTGAGAAATAAATGAGTTAATGTATGTAAAACACTCAGAACAGTGTCTTGCACATACTACACACTACATAAATATTAGAATAGTTTTTGAATTGTTGTTTTCATTATTAAAATCCAGAGCTGACTAGTGTAGAGATTACCAGGCTTTTCTGCTAAAATTGAAATAACACAGAGAGAAGACAGGCTCCTAACACCAGTCAGAAATCTTAACAACACTAATCACATAGATGGTACTGACATTAGCCAACTACCAGTAATGTTCTAAACACAATCAACACTGCTGATATCTACATTATCTAGTGAAACGCAGCCCAGCCAGTTTGAGCCAGCGCCAGAATATTACATGCTTTTTGTAGCTCTGGAAATCATCATTCCAGAGAGATTAGGGGCCTTGCTCTGAATAATGAAGCAAATTGTTGTGAGGAATAGTACACAAGAAGATTCTCACTTTTAGTCTGTCAGACCACCAGGCATGACACATGGTGAGCAAATCCTAAAATGGTACATATATACCACTTCTCAGCTTAGCTGTAAGCCACATCACTGTGTATTATGTGGACCCTAAAAAGAAAGATTCATTTGATATGAACCCTGAGAGGAAATTTATCTCCTGAGATAGGCTCCCACAGTCAACTGAAGGTCCACATTTTATAAATAATAAGAGCTTAGTGGCCATTTACTGATGGTCTTCTCACACACTATGTCCCAGGAAGAACCTCAGACTGAACTCTAAGCCTCCCACACTATGCCTCGCTTGTTTACACATTTGAGTTTCCTCTTTCTACCAAAGGACTGAAATCTGCCCTATCCAAATCAGAAGTGCATAATTTGGATACTTCATTTACATAAAGTGGACCTAATGGGAACCTTGTTCCATGGAACCTTGTTCCATGGGAACATTGAGGGAGGGGGAAACTTTCACCATAAAATACAATCTTCCTTTTGTCTCCAGGGAACACAGTCTAGGTTGCTACTTGAATCTGTGTCTCCCAGGCTTCAGCTTCTTTTGCTCAATTAAATGCTTTTAATTCTTTATTACAGTCTCAGATTAATTTTGGTTTACAATTGAAATGTTTTTCTCTGCTCATCAGTAATGGGGACCAACTCATGAAAACTCACTTCATTCTCTTCCATTTTCCTTTGTTTAGGACACATTTGGAAGTGTTCCAAATAGTTGCTGAGCCCAGAAATAAAGTTCTTACCAGAAAACTGTCTTGGGCTGTTTTCTAGTATTATGATTTAGTCCCTCTGCTTCTGCCCTTTCTTCACCACTTACTTTCCTTTCCTAGCTACTTCTGTGCGAGCCAGGAAAGCTTTCCCTGCCATCTTTCATTCTAAGTTCCTACTTCTGAAACTCGCTCTTAAAACCCAGGCGCCATGCCCTCATATTAGTGCAGAAAAATAAGTAAATTAAAATTACATGGTAATAATAGAAGATTTTTCCTGGCAGTGCTAGTGTAATTCCAAACATCATTTCACTGATGAATCTCTCATCAGTAGACAGGCTGAGTTGCTAAGGAGCTATTAAACAAAAGCCCCCACAAGGAATTTAGCTTCTAAAGATTTCCAGAAAGCTGTCTGTATTGCTAATTTACGCTCCTCCTAAATTAACAAGAACTATCAGCCTGCCCATCCTAACACCAGGATTAGAATCTAAGTCTTCCTGCTTCAGATTTAATGCTTTCCATCTACATTTTAGAAGATACCTTCCAGATCTAAAATTCTATAATGCTAGGTAACAATTTAAACAAAAATAGAAATTGTCTCATTCCTATGCCTCATTACCTCAAAACTGGTCTTCTCTATCACCATACGAGTGCTTTCAACCCAGATGGTATAGAAAAGCATTGGCCGAGAGACAGAAGGCTCAGGTCTAAGCCCTGCTCTACTATTAATAAAAAGGCATGAAAACTCATAGTAACATTATAAATCTAGACCTGAGGTTCTTCATCTGTGAAACCAGGGGCCCCGGTGGTCACTTATGTTTAAACTTCTTAGCATCACCCTAGATCTACCCTAGCAGGAAGGAAAGAGACTGTTTCCAATCTTGTTAGTATCAAAGGAAGCTCTAGCCACAGATAGAATGAAGGCAAAAGCCCTGTTTTCCCTTTCCCATTAAGTCTCACACAATTAAACATGCTCTTCTACTCAGAACTCTGAAGCAAATGTTCCAGAAAAAAAAACGGTAGTCCTGGTTTAGCAGGTTTATTTTTTTTTAAATATATTTTATTGATTATGCTATTACGGTAGTCCCAATTTTTCCCTCTTTGTCACCCTCTGCCCAGTACCCTCCTTTCCTCCAGCAATCCCCACCTTAGCTCATGTCCATGGGTCATGCAAGTAAGTTATTTGGCTTCTCCATTTCCTATACTATTCTTAACATCCCCCTATCTACTTTGAACTTACCAATTTGTGCTTCTCAATCCCTGTACCTTTCCCCTTATTCTCCTCATTCCTGCTTCCAGCTGATGATAACCCTTCAAATTATCTCCCTATCTCTGATTCTGTTTCTGTTCTGATTGTTTGCTCACTTTGTTTTTTAATTCAGTTGTTGATAGTTGTGAATTTGGCGTCATTTTACTATTCATAATTTTTATCTTTTTCTTAAATAAATCCCTTTAACATTTCATGAAATAATGGCTCGGTGATAACGAACTTTAGCTTTACTTTGTCTGGGAAGCATTTTACCTGCCCTTCCATTCTAAATGACAGCTATGCTAGACAGAGTAATCTAGCTTGTAGATCTTTGCTCTTCATCACTTTGAATACTTCTTGCCAGTCCCTCCTAGCCTGAAAAGTTTCTTTTGAGAAATCAGCTGATAGTCTTATGAGAACTCCTTTGTAGGTAACTCTCTGCTTTTCTCTTTCTGCTTTTAAGATTCTCTCTTTATCTTTAACCTTTGGCAGTTTAATTATGGTGTGTCTTGGTGTGGTCTTCTTTGGGTCCAACTTGTTTGGGACTCTCTGTGCTTCCTAAACTTGTATGTCTATTTCCTTCACCAAATTAGGGAAGTTTTCTTTCATTATTATTTCAAGTAAGTTTTCAATTTCTTGCTCTTCTTCTTTTCCTTCTGGTATCCCTATGATTCAGGTATTGGTACATTTGCAGATGTCCCAGAGGCTCCTTATACTATCCTTGTTTTTTTTTAATTATTTTTTCTTCTTGCTGTTCTGGTTGAATGCTTATTTCTTCCTCATGTTCCAAATAGTTGATTCGAATCTCAACTTCATCCCCTCCACTGTTAGTTCCCTATAGATTTTTCTTTATTTCACTTAATGCAAACTTCATTTCTGCCTGGGTCTTTTTTATGCTGTTGCCATACTCAGTGAGTTCTTTGAACATTCTGATAACCAGTGTTTTAAACTCTACATCTGATAGGTCAGTTATCTCTACATCGTTTAGTTCTTTTTCTGGGGTTTTGTTCTGGGCCATATTTCTTTGTCTCCTCAATTTGGCAGCCTCCCTGTGTTTGTTTCTGTGTGTTAGGTAGAGCTGCTTTGACTCCTTGTCTTAGGAGTGGTGGCCTATTGTAGAAAAGGCACCCATCTGGATGAATGTGGTTTCTTTAAATCCCTTGTTGTCAGACTCCCATAGGCTCAATTTTCTGACAGTTCTGGCTGATATCTGTTTTGAGGTCTAGTTGCAATTTTTTTCTGTATTTGGGTAAGGAGGTGAAGCATGTTTACCTATGTCTCCATCGTCCTCCTGAAATCAGAAGTCCACCAGTCCAGGCTCAGGCCTTCTCCTCCGATTAGTTATGACCTCCTCCCCAAACCAGGGCACATATTGGCAAGTGAAAATGAGCACTCCAGTAATGGTCTTTTTCTCCCACACTTGATGTCCCCGCTGCAGGAACACTGCCAGGGACAGGGTTGGGAGTGAAGGGAAATGACAGGACAGGCTCCTGCTGGTTCTGGTGACCCCTGGGCCTTGGTGCCACCCAGTGCCATCACCTTCAGTCACCTGCTCTCCAGGGTACACTCCCTGATCCCACAAGTTACCTGTCTGGTTTAACAGATTTACACATGAAAAAGATATAAGGTTTTTATTTAATAAGTTCAACTTGAGTCAGCAGAATGATATAACTGCTGAAGGCCCCAGTATCTAAATCAAATTGTACTAATTGGTATACAGGGTACAGAATTAAGAGGCTGATGGTCCTGCTCAACTCTGTGCTGACTAAACCACACCTGGGGGACTGCATCCAACTCTGGAAGCCATGATCTAAGAAAGACATTAACAAAAGTGTTCACAGACAGGAAACCAAGATGAGGAGGAGGAGGAGGAGAAAACATTGTTTTCTTCAAAGAAGTAGGGGTATTTAACCTAGAAAACAGAAGACTCAGGGGGAAAGATCATCTTACTTACAATCTTTGAATCATCCAGGACTCAGCAGAGCTGGGATCAAAAGGAAAGCTACAGGAAAGGGGCTGCCCCAAAAGGCCAGCACGCTCCCTATCTCTTGAGATGAAGGAGTAGAAACTGGAGGTGGGGGCTAGTGAGGAGGGAGGTACAGATAGGACAGAATTCAATTACAATTCTAGTGAAGAACAACCTCAACTCTGTTTGGAGCACCTTCCCCCATTCTCAGCACAGTGACTATATTCATTCTTATTCAATGACTGTATGTAAAACAATTTCAGTAATTTGCTCTTTACTAAGCATTTTATATTCATGTCCTTTTAAGGCCAAGTTACTGCCCATCGTCTTCTCTCTTCTCTAAATCTGCCAGCAACTAGGGTTGACAACCAAGCTGCCTATTACCTTCCGAGGACTTCCATGCCTTCCATAGGTCCTCCACGCTGATGAGCTTATCCTCACCATGAAAGGTGCTGTGTTTCACTGTTGGGTCATGGTAATTGAGGTCTTCCCTCAGGAACTGCAAGGGAAAAGCACACAAGTCATAAGAGATACCTGGGAGCCAGTCCACCAAGATCTCCACACAGGTCATTGAGCTATCAACAGCACAGCCCCTCTACCCAGTGTATAAGTGTATCACATCCCTTGTGTATCCTTCCATATGCCTATGTCATAGTTGCCAACTAGATAGCCTTTACTTCTTTATAATATATTCAACTTGAAAAAATGTGTAAATATGAATAAGAAATTTCTTCCTCATTTTTAATTATGGAAAGATAATAAATAAGAGTTAACTGGAATTCAATAAGCCAGAAGAGGAAAGAATGGAGGAAGAATTAACAATTTTGGGAGGACTTCCGCCAAGATGGCAGCGTAGGTGGATGCACTCGGCGCCCGCACATCCAGAGTGTCTAAACAATAAACGCAGTAGCGAAAAATTAAACAACCAGAACGGACAGAAATGAACTGAAGTGAAGTCCGACACCCAGGAGGGTGGAGAGGACGAACATCCAGGCCAGTAAGCAGGGCAGAACCAAGCGGAGGAGCGGAGTGAGAGGCAGTTTGCACGGAGGGACTCATGCCGTGAGCGCCTGAACAGGGCGCGACCCTGAACAACAGGTGAACCACGCTAGCCAGTGGCATTTCAGGACAGGCCAGTGGGAGCCAGCAGAGCCGACACTGGCAGAAAAGGCGGTGGGGAACTGGGGAGCGGAGGGGTGATAGGAGCCGGCGGTGATCAGCAGTCGCCATTGCTTCCTCCCAGACCCCGCCCCCAGAGTAAACATCACAAAAAAGCGACCCAGGTTGCCAGCACCGGCAATCCGACAAGTGCACCGAGATAAAAAGAATGAAAATGGCCAAAATGAAAGATCAGAACAAATTACAACTAACAGATGACGACATAGTCAACCTATCAGATGCGCAATTTAAAATGCTTGTAATCAAATTGTTAACAAAACTGGAAGTTAGGTGGATGCAAATAGTTGAACAGATGAAGAATACGATAAGGATAATTGAGGAAGATTTACAGGGAACCAACAGGAAAAAAAAGGAGGTTGGATCTCAAACCAATGGGATGGACCAGAAGGAAGAAACAAGAATTCAAAAAAATGAGGAGGGTCTCAGGAACCTCAGAGACATTTGTAAACGACCCAATATC